>JABUQX010117046.1:0-7500 GCA_015478945.1 Trachelipus rathkii
TCTACGTTTACGTTTGACCTTCAAATGTGTGCTATAAGCTTCTATACGCATGCGCGGGTGGGTATGGGTGTGTGTGTGTGTGTGTGTTTGTGTTTTATGCGTAACTTTTTGTCCAATCGGTCTGTGTCTGTTTGTCAATTTCTCTCCTCTTACTCTCTTCTATATATATATATATATATATATATATATATATATATATATATAAGATAGTATATGAGTATATATATATATATATAGCATATATATATATATATATATATAGCATATAGGTTATATATATAAGAAAAAGGTTGGTATATATATAGAGCATACGAAAGTAATATACTTTACCAAAGTTTAGATAGTAATGAAGGTTAACTGAATATAATTTTTAAGCCAAGGGCCGGAAAGTTTGGAAAATCAATTATCTTTCAATATCAATAATTATTTTACGCACTTAATCTGGGTTTACCTTCGATTAAATTGATAAGACTTACTTGCTACCCGTTATCAACTTAAAAATTAACACGTTACACATATTTTTGTCAACTCTGACAATATAACACACTTAAGAATATATATATATAAAAATATATGCTTAATTACCCTCTAAAATTACACACTTTTATGAAACCAAAACCATAAAATATAAAACACATCTTATCAACTACATAAAAACCAATTTATGGATGATCACCCGAAAATAAAAATACTTAAAATTAAAATATTTTTGACAACCTGTTTTACATAAGCATGCAAAAGAAAATATTTTAATTATATTATTTCAATGATAATAATTGTATCTTTATTTTTAATAGTGTTGCACGCGCAACTTTAAATGTTTCTATATTTCATGGGGGGGGAAGGGGTAAGAATTTTTTCTTCTTTTCGATTTTCTCCGACTTGGCTAGGAGCTTCCTTTGTGAAGCTGTTGTGGGAGAACCCTTTTCTCCAACTTGGCTAGGAGCTTCCTTTGTGAAGCTGTTGTGGGAGAACCCTTTTCTCCAACTTGGCTAGGAGCTTCCTTTGTGAAGCTGTTGGTGGTGAGAGAGGCCTTCTCTCTACCGTTGACTGCCTGCTGAGTAATGGGAGAGACTGTCTCTCGACCGTTGACTGCTTAGCTGGGGAAAACTCTTCCCTTAAAAATTAAAAAAACTTTATTTTTTAATTAGAAAATCTTACTTGTATATCTTTTTTTCCATGTATTGGCTCCTTAGTGAAGGTTGTGGGTTGTTGTTTGGGCTGGCTGGCTGTTGCGCTGTTTGCATCTGGCTACTACGAAGATTCCATTCAATTCTGGCATTCAGGTTGCCAATTGTCGATTGTGCCACTTTCTGGTGCCTCTAAGCGACACAATCGTTGTTAAGGATATCTTGAATAAAAGTATTGCCTTTTACTCGTTTATTTAGGAAGCATTTAAGACCTCGGAACATAAATTCAACAACAAATTCGTCCCAACATGGGACCCAATCCAACAATGGACAGATTCGACAGTGAACCCAATCCCAACAACCTGTTACAAAACAAAGAATTTCGAAATAAATGAAATGTCCCAACAAATTATAGTACAATAATGCGGAGTTAAAATCATATATCAGAACTTTACAAAATTAAGAAATTGAATATATTTATAAAAGTAATATAATAAAATATATATAATTATAAAATTGTTGCACTCATTAACAAAGTAATTGCAATATAATTATTAATAAGAATAACTAATTTAATATATAAAACCAATTAAAACCACTTTATATTTATTATAAAAATGAATGAAAATATAGGAATATTTCAAATGACCTTTTTTCACTTATCATAACCTCAATTAAATTTTGGATCACCGCTGTGATGTTACCAATAATATGTATTAAATTAAAACATCAATTTACCTTCACTAAACTTCAAGTAGAGTGTTATGGAGCCATGGAAATTGGTTGATGCACCCGCATCAATAAATATACTGCCTGTTTTTATATTTCAGAGGGAAAAAATATACATTATAATAAAAGTATGTGAAATGGAAAAAAGAATGTATATATATATATATATATATATATATATATATATATATATATATATATATATATATATATATATATATATATATATATAATATATATATATATATATATATGTTATATATATATATATATAAATATGATATATCTATATAATATATACACAAATGTTTTATATAGATACACAAGGGTTTGGGTAGGTAAAAGTAACTTTGGGGAAGATATATTTTCTTGCTTTGGGCAAAAGACGCACTCTAACTTTCACTCTATCCTTTCGTATCCATTTATAATCTCAACTGCTTGGCCTGGCTCTAGCAAGACGAATGAAGTGGCTTCACTAAGATTTTGTGAGCCAACCTCGATATTTCCTATCGTGAGGGAACGGAAAATGCAAGGGGGAGTTTTGTTATGCATAGCTGACACGATCTATTTTGTACAGAGAACGTTCGGGAACGACTTATTTTGATTTTGTACGAAGCTAACAAAACAAGGTTATCGTCTTGTGAAAGAGTTTTAAGTCTTAGTGGAAGAGTTTTGGCATATATGCATTTTGTATGCAGTTTCTAGGCGAGGCTTGTTTGTTCAAATGAAAATGTTTTCTTGTATGAGTCAGAATTGAAATCGTGGGAAGAGAGTAAAGAATGTGGTCTGTTGGAACTTGTAAAGGTTTTATAAACATATTGCCACAACATTGTTTTGTATTCAAACCGAATTCGATATATATATATATATATATATATTATATATATATATATATATATATATATATATATATATTTTTTTATAAATATATATATATTATATATATATATATATATATATATATATATATATATATATATATATATATATATATATATATACTTCAGTGAGTTTTTATTATGTATTTTATTTTCTTTGTTTGGACGGTGTGAAGCTTATTATATTTGACAATGTGTTCATCCTCTTATGTCAAATCTTTTCTGCTCTATTAATTAACTTTGCAGTGTCGAATTTTTTTCAAATCGTTCTCACCTCCATAATAAAAACCGTCTGAGAATACCACACACACACACATACTTCGCCACACACAGATCACACGCACATAATATCAATACTCGCCGCCGCCGCTGCCACCGATACCAACACTCATCATCATCATCATTTCCTCCGATATCCGGTATATATATATTATATATAGAGAGAAAGTATATATATATATATATATATATATATATATATATATATATATATATATATATATATATATAAATATGTTAGTTGTTATCATATATATATATATAAACCAAAGTTTGCTAACCTAACAGGATCTAACTTAAAGTAACCTAACCTAACCTAACCATACGTAATCTAACTAATCCAATCTAATCTGTTTCATTCTGGTATTTAGCATATTTTCCTGCAAATATTATTAAAATGAAAATATATTATTATATGCTACACTTCTTCAACCAACGATTTTTTTTTAAATTTTTTTATTATTTTGATTTTTTTTACTTTATTAGTATTTTTGAATCAATTTTAATCTACCAATGTCATTAAATATTAATTTCTTACAAAATAAAATAAAAAATTATGATATTCGACACACGCAGTATATAATATATGCAAATTTTCAATAGAAAATAGGTTAATTGAAAGGAAAGAATAATATATATATATATATATATATATATATATATATATATATATATATATATATATATATATATATATATATATATATATATATATAATATATATATATATGTATATATAAATATATATTTCTGAAACTTGGAACATATGTTAAGAAAAACTGCAGAAGGTTTATCAACGACTTATTCTAGTCTGCCTTATTAAAAGAATTAATTTAATTTTACGTGAAAGTGGAAAAAATAATTAACTGATTTCCTGCAAATAAAAGTATAAAACAACCTATAAGAGCTCAGAAAAACGCTGTAAACTATGTTTTAGAGCTTAAAAAACTCCATCTTGCTTTTTATTTGATGCAAAATGATGAAAATTACTGAGTAAGAATATCCTATTTACAACTATAGATATGTTTTTTTTCCTTATCAACCTTTCTTTCATATCTTATATGTATATTATTTTTTTAATTCTTTATATTTGTATTTATCAACAGGAGAGTGGATATCAAGAACCACGTGAGAAAATCACTCTGGAGCGTCTTTTCTCTCCTGCAAGCGATTCAGAAAATCTTATTCCACTGAAGAAAAGTAAGATATTATTTTTTTTGCACGTTAACCATATATATATATATATATGGCAGAGAAAGAGATATATATATATATGCAGTATATGATATATATATATATATATATATATATATATATATATATATATATATATATATATATATATATATATATATAGGCCCCTATAGCCATGGATTTTTTTCTTCGTGGGTGGTTAAGATAATATATATATATATATATATATATATATATATATATATATATATATATATATATATATATATATATATATATATATATATATTAATATATATATATATAATTTATATAAAATATATATATATATATGTATATATATATAGATATATATATATTATGTAGTATATAGGTATGTTATAGCAGTATAGCAGTGGTATATATATATATATATATATATATATATATATATATATATGGTATATATATATATATATATATATATATATATATATATATATATATATATATATATAATATATATAAATATATATATAATATATATATATATAGTAGTATATGTATATATATATATATATATATATATATATAATATTAAACATTTGTAAAATTTGAATAAACTTCAAAATTCAAGGCATTGTGTGGTTTTTCCTCTCTGAAATCATCATTGTGGTTTATTTCTGTGTTCGCCACTGCCATTGACTTTCCTCTTGTTCTGAAGATACAGCTGATAAAACTATCTTACAAAATCTTTATTCATAACAGATTAGTTGCATACTCAGCAGAATTTACATCAATAATCTTTCTGGCTTTTCTTTTTTCCTTCTCCTTCTGGTACCTACCTTGCCAAAGATGTCAGCACCAACTTTATTTCTTTCCCCTTCCACCCCCAACCTTCCGTTTCTTCCGATGGTTCCAAATTCCACAGCAGTTTTATTTTCTGTTAATGCTGAAAACTCTTAGGTAAAGCTTTTACCTCCAATTCTACTTTAAACGATTCTGATATGCACCTCCTTCTCAACTTCTCTCCAACCAATTTACACCCCTCCTTGAATAGAGCTCTGCCCGTGAGTGACAACTGTAAAAAAAAAAAATATATATATTTCTGCTCTTACTATTAAGAAAAGAACTTGTAATTAGTTCGTCAAATTATTATAAGTTTTTATCATTCATATTATTATCCAAGCCTTCATTCATTATTTTTCATTTACCGTTGAAATATTTAAATAGAAAATTTGGCATATGATGTCCAATTAAAAATTTTACACCTATTTTCATTACTGGCACTTATAGACTAAAGTACAATATTGTCAATTAGTG
This sequence comes from Trachelipus rathkii, assembly GCA_015478945.1. Taxonomy (NCBI): domain Eukaryota; kingdom Metazoa; phylum Arthropoda; class Malacostraca; order Isopoda; family Trachelipodidae; genus Trachelipus; species Trachelipus rathkii. The sequence goes on from JABUQX010117046.1 coordinate 5,513, forward strand.
CATTTGACTTATGCCAAATTGTTCTCATCTTACGTAACATATGCAAATAATTATATTATCCTCTCTCTCTCTCTCTCTCTCTCTCTCTCTCTCTCTCTCTCTCTCTCTCTCTCTCTCTCTCTCTCTCTCTCTCTCTCTCTCTCTCTCTCTCTCTCTCTCTCTCTCTCTCTCTCTCTCTCTTTTTTTCTCTCTCTCTCTTTCTCTCTTCTCTCTCTCTCTCTCTCTCTCTCTCTCTCTCTCCCTCTCTCTCTCCCTCGTCTCTCTCTCTCTCTCTCTCTCTCTCTCTCTCTCTCTCTCTCTCTCTCTCTCTCTCTCTCTCTCTCTCTCAAAAGTGGGAATAATTCATTAAAAATATTTTTAAAACTGTACTTTTCATTAATAACAGCTATTGTTAAAGAAAAAACTGTTAAAAGAAAAAAATGCAATTAATGGAAACGATAACTGTACACATACACGCACATACACACACACAATATATATATATATATATATATATATATTAGTGATGTATATATTATCTAGAAAAGTTAAATATTTTTATAGTTTTTCTATAATGTTATATATATATATATTATTATTGTTGTGTTTTATATATATAGCAATATATAAAGAAATTGATGTTATTGATAAGTATAAATATATATACTGTATATAGTGTATATATAAGATATATATATATATATATATATATATATATATATATATATATGTTATTATATACATATATAAATATATAAATAAAGAAAAAACATACAAATATAATATATATATATATATATTTTTATATATATATATATATATATATATATATATATATATATATATATATATATATATATATATATATATATATATTAGTGATGTGAAATTTTCGATAGTTTTTACTACCCGATATCTTTATAGTGTTGCTATCAATAGGTTTTATGATAGTTTGTGCTCAGCGCTTCCTACGTTGCACAAATGTCAATATTTAATTTGCTGCAGTAAAGGCAAGATTCGAAATCACTTTAACTCATAGAAAACAGAAGAAACTAAAGGATTTATACAATCTATAGGCAATAACCTTTTCAAATTAACTCGCCACCATCATGTTTCGAAGAAATGCAAAAATGTTCTGAAAAAGCTAAAAATTATATATATCATAAAAAAAAAAATTTTTTTTTTTTACTTAAATTTCCACATTGCATAAGTGAAAAAGCATCAAATTTAAAATGGGAAGTAGATGTGGGAGAGTAGCAGAGAATTTTGCTAGCATATGTGAAAACATAGTAACGGGTGAGAGGGAAACTCTGCAAATAGCAATAGAGAGTTGGGAGATATACTGCAAGAGTTTGGAGTTAAATTGAACAAAGAAATGACGGAGGTGATGAGAGTAGCGAGAAAACGTGGGAAGTCGAAATTATTGAGGAGGACACAGGCTAAGAGAGGTGGAGAGATTTAACTATCTGGGTGGTGTTGTTGTGAACTCATATGGAGTTATGGCGAGGGAGATGGAGAATATAATAATTATTTTTTGGAGTGGCGTAGGACAGCTATATCTAATTTTTGTCTCTTTAAAAGTAAAAACATTGAAATATACAGTGATACTAAGACCAACGTTGCTTTATGGTGCTCAGACATGGGCATTGTGGAAAGGTTGCAGATATGACAGTTCTCAGATTGATTAGAGGAGCTACCAAGCAGGAATGTCTTTTATAACTGAGGACACTGGACGGGAGTAGGGCTTGAATCCTATCGCAGCAATTATTGAGAGACAGCAATCAAGATGATGATATGGATAGCGGAAGGTATCCTGCGAGACTCGACCAATATGGAGGCTGTACGTAGAAGACTAGTAGGAAAACCAAGAAAGAGATGGGAGATCGAGTGGGATCTGCAGTGGCTGCAAGAGGACTCACATTAGAAGAGGTGAAAGAGCTGGTATTTCATTAAGACTGAGAAGTGTGGAGGGGTTTCATATATATATATATATATATATATATATATAT
>JABUQX010117046.1:10000-12500 GCA_015478945.1 Trachelipus rathkii
AACAAAAACATAAAATGTTTTTAGTAATTTTGTTATGTTCATTCAATGAACTTATTTTTATACAATGTCTATACATGGAAGTTCTTTTCACATTAAGTTTATACATATTTTTAATACAAAAGAATAAAAATTCTAGTAAAAATATAAAATGTTTTTAATAATTTTATGTTCATACAAAGAATATATTTTTATACAGTGAAGTTATTTCACGTTAGGTTTATACAAAATGTCTGTTCACATATGACTTAAAGCAGCAAAGCAATAGCGCATGGCCAAATGGGAAAGGGTTTGCGATGGGGTGTTTGAGCCATAATTCTACTGCTTGACTACATTAGGGTCAATAAAACATGAATTTTAAAAACAATTTAACAATAAAAATAATAAATGTTTATAATAATTTTGTTTGTACAAAGGTCATATTTATACAATGAAGTTATTTTCACGTTAAGTTTATACATAATGTGTTTTCAAATATGACTTAAAGCAGTGAAGCAATAGCGTATGGCCAGCTAGGTAGGGGTGGGATGGGGTGTTTACGCTATTGTTCTACTGTTTTACTACATTAGGGTCAGTAAAATATGAATTTTAATAAGGAATTAACAATAAAAATAAATGTTTTATTTTTTGAGAATGTAAAGAAAATATAAAATTTTATTGATTGAAAAGTTCCTGGAGTATGCAAATTATTTAAATCATAGCTTAAAGGAATAAGGAAGGCAACCTTAAAATTAATAAGTTGTATGGATTAAGATATTATGTTAAGCAATGTTAGGGCTAGTTTAAGAAGAGAAGGATAGGTGGAAGGATAGATAGAGTATGCCCTTATAATTAATAAGCTCATATGCCAAGTTTCTTATATATAAGTGTTCAGTATAATGTTGCTATAGTGATTATCTAAGAAATTAATAGCTGAATTCACCATTAAAATTTCATTTTAAGGGTAAAACACCATTTTGGGGTCCCAACAACGTGGGGGGCTTTACCGTTTCTGTCTCATATGGAATCATTATTCATCATCATCCATTCATCATTCTGTTATGCACTCTGTTTTTCTATTTTTATTTCTTTTTCTTCAGGCCCCCTCCCTGGGAGTGTTCAGACACCCCGCAGCAGCTTGAAACTATCAAAGTCACGATATCTGAGGTTAGAAACATGTAAAATGACACCAATATTGGTATATTAAACGAATGTATGGTTACTCAGTTCCGTACCGCTCCAGGTCCGACATCGGCTCAATGTACCGCGTCATGAGTCATCACATTCTCTGACTTCTTTTTCTTCCTTCTTCTTCTTACTTCCTCCATCTTTCCTTTCCTTGCATCTTGTATTTATTTTTTTATTTTTTTCTATGGGTCCCCTCCAGGGGTCCTCAAACACCCTTAAAGGTTTTGAAACCATCAAATTCGAAATCTATTAAAAACAAAGTAAAAATGTAAAATGAAATTTATAAAATAATAAAAATCGCAAACAAAATATACATGTATCAGATTAGAAAAGAAATATATTAGTTGACGTTTATAAAAAGAAAATGAGATTTGAAAATATCAATGTCAGCCTTCAACCTTTAGAGAACGGGTTATCTATGCGCGATGCAATTCAAATGACGACCTGTATGTTTGAACAAAATCCGTCATGCGAGTTGTAAGGCTGTTAAGATAGACAATGCATTAAGAAAGAGGTAGAGAGAGAGAGAGAGAGAGAGAGAGAGAGAGAGAGAGAGAGAGAGAGAGAGAGAGAGAGAGAGGAGAGAGAGAGAGAGAGAGAGAGAGAGAGAGAGAGAGAGAGAGAGAGAGAGAGAGAGAGAGAGAGAGAGAGAGAGAGAGAGAGGCGTTATAATTAATAAGCTCTTTGTGCTAAGATTCATATATATTGTACGACATATGGTTACGTATGTAATTAATTATTATTAATTGAATTCATTCCAATTTAAGGGTAAAACATTTTATGGGAAAAATCCTTTTTGGGGTTCGTCCCCATCTCAACGGGAAAACTTTACTACTTCTAATTTGGAATCATCTATACTTTCCATCTTCTTTCTTACCATTCTCTTTTTGCACTCTCGCATCTCTCCTCAACCACCCTCTGTGCTTTTTCGTCTGGGAACTCCCCACTGGGGCTCTCAAGATACCCTTCAGGGTTCTGAAACCTCATAATCAAGTTCTACGGCCTTATAAACATATACATTGATACCAATATTGTATTATTAAGCGAATGTTCACAAACTCGGCACCGCACCGGCTCCATCACCGGCTCCGATTCTTTCTTCTTCTTCTTTATGCACCCGTGCAATTTTTTCTGTCACGCACCATGTGCTTTACTTCTTTTTTTCAGTCGGGACAGCCTCCTGGGGGGTCATCAAACGCCAATGAGGGTTCTGAAACCCTCATATTAGAGATACCAATATTTTATTATTAAAATAATGTTTACTAACTCTGCACCGCACCGGCTCATCACCAGTGCCGACACTGACTCCGACTCCTTCTCCGACTCCTACTCCTTA
>JABUQX010117046.1:17500-38062 GCA_015478945.1 Trachelipus rathkii
ATTTATCTATATGAAGAGTACTCTTTAACAACGATAAAGATCAATGTCTAGAAAATAATGAATTTCTTAAGTCGCTATTTGTTTACGACTTCTGTAGTTAAATAGTAGCGCTCAGACATGGTCCAGAGTAGTCCTATGAATTAGCACGAGTAAGTTACTTTTCTGCAGAAGTATAAATTCTTTTCATATATAATAGAAGTCCTGTCAAATTTGGTCTCGGTAGAAAGGTAAATAACCTACCTCTGGATAGCGAGGGTTTGCTTCATCGAGAATAATCGAATATAAATATCTTGAAATCGTGCAACGCTGTACTCGAGTCATAAGCATGTATTCCTCGTGCATGAGATGGAGTCCTCGTGCACGAACGAAAGGATATACTTTTTCAACATGTAATCTCTTGTATATTTGTACTCTCTTACTCGAGTGATAAGGTTGTTACCTTCTATCTATCATTGAAGCGTGTGACGATCTATACTTCGAGAAAAGATTTCGCATCTTAGAGTCATTGGTGAAAGAGGTAAGCGTCCTACTGATCTGAATGGATTAATCTAAAAGGTAGGAAAAGGATAGCAATAAGATTCTACGTCTTTATTACTCAGTCTGTCCTTTCGAGAGAAACGATTTTTCTCTGTAGTCTAGATCTGTCCGCTAGTTCTAGCTTCTGAGGAGAATATGGGTATTCTCTATGTATCCGTTACTAGGCTGTCCTTAGAGCAAGAAGGTCGATATTATTCATCTAGATCTCGAGACTGATGTTCCTTCTGACTCAGCTTGTCACACGGATATGTTCTTTAGTGATATTCTTATATCTCTCTGGTAATTTTCGTGAAATGTTCAATGCTTACACTTTCATTGGATATCTTATATGTGAGTGTATTTGTTCTCCGTATGGAGAAGTGATACTATCGTCTGACGCTGTCCTTCGAGAAAGAACCACATTCTCCATTTCTAGCATATCAGTTTTCTTCGCTTACGGAAAATTAAGAATAATGCCATTTGCAGACTCTTCTCTCGACTATGATGAACGTCTCTTGTTTTTGTAGAAAGGGAAGTGACTTCTTCGTAATCTACGAGTCTCTGACTACCTCTCTGCCAGAATAAGCGTACTGCCATTTCTCCTTTCCTATCTGTTACTGTATTATCGAAAATCGAAGTACTTCCTTTCAAGCTGCAAGTTCGAGATAATCCTCGAAAAAAAGATAATTTTCATTATTCGAAGATCATATGAACTTCCTTACACACGGAGAGAGAGTGCACACATGTTCACACCTGCAAACTCTGAGTCAGTCCATTCGAGAATAGAAAGTAGTTTACTGGGTTTGAGAATGAAATACTATGATATCCCCTTCGAATAAGGAGATATTTTAAATAAAAATACTGAAGCAATGTTCTAATTCGAAACCTTAACTCAATTTCCGTGTTATTTCTACTTTCTTATTAGATCAATAACGAGAGACTAAATACAAATGTGTTCGGATATACTTAATAGCAGTTATTATATTGTGATAATTTTTTTATATGCAATGCTGATTTTCTCCTCTTCGGTGTTTTAGAATTTATTCTTTGTTAGAGCTTTTTCATGAAATAATATATAGTTTGTACAGATATTACAATTCCTCAGCAGCGGACATATCATTCATCAGTGTATGAAAACTTTCTAGGAGCATTTATCTTACTTTCCTGCATTTATTAATGAATCACTTGTATATATCATTCTTTCTAAGCAACACTATATCCTTATCTTAAATTAGATTAACTTCTAAAATACATACAGATATTATTATCTTATTATGTAAATAACTCCACTAAGATCCACTACTACATTTATATCTTATACTGTATCTGTGAATAACTAGTCTTTATATGAAAATGAGTAATACAATAGAGACTTTAATTATATAATCTTTCTTGAGTTCTACTAGCTCATACACATACACGCTACATGTAAATATTCTATATGAAGAACACAGGGATCACAATTAATATGGAAGGAATAATGTAGCACAAAGTCTTGACCAAAAATATATCATAGATTATTTCATTGCGTCAGATTATAGCGTGGTGGAAGATGTTAAGGCTACTTTTTTCTGTCAGCATGAACTCTGGTCATAGATTAACTGTCTATATGGCAGAAAGAAATAGAGCAAAAATAAGGAAAAACATGAGGTACTAGGAAGCTAATAATTCTTAAAGGATAGATTTCACCAATTATAAAGCGCATGACAACACTCTGATCGATTCTTGAACGTAGAACGTTGCACAAATGATGAGTCTCGCCAGATAGCATACACGATGAACTCCAGTTTTTTCTCTTATAAAATATTCTAAAGTCTAAAATTATGCTCTACTATTAAATTATAAGAAGATGGCTAAAAGAAAGAACAGTATCTAAATCTTCGAGCTTGGTAACATTAACTGAGCTCCAAAGAGCTCTTTTCATACAGATCGAATTTTAGATCATACTTGAAAAATCAAAATTTTAAATCTTTATATATCTTAATAATATTATTATTAAATTCTGTACATAATAAGTGAGTGCTTGTTTATATCTTACTCTACTTATGAATGATAGTACGCAATATATAATCGAATATTATTTGAGTGGTGTATCAACTCAGTATCACATATCATCTGTCTCCTTTCCCATTCTCCCTATTATTTCTTTTGAGACTTCCTCTATTCTCTTATTTTCTGCTAATGCTAAACTTCTTGCTGAAACTCCTTATACTTAGATATTTCAGTGCTATTACTATAATTAACTATATATATACATACATACTATATATATATACTATATATATATACATTAATATATAATATTATATATATTATTATTATAATATATATATATATTCATTCAAAATACACAACTGCTAAAGAAAATCAATTATAATATATATTTTAAATATTTTTATGATGTATTTTTATGGTTTAAACCATTGGTTTTCATGTGGTTTAACGCATGTTTAAACAAAGTGGTTTAAACCAAATGAGTTTAAAACCACTCCACCGTATGAGAAAGATTGCAGTCAATTACTTCATGCGTCGTACACAAAAGGTCGATGCTAGATGGAAAAACTAAAAACATATTGTTGAATCTGCATAAAAAACTGAATAAAAAAACATAAAAAAATCAAAATAATAAACCAAAAATTTAACATTCGGGTTATTGGAAGATTTTTCCTCGTATGGTTTTAGGGCTGGACACCTTATACTGGTTTAAATTTCCTTTTTTCCGTGGAAATCCCCCCTTGGGGCCATAAGGAAAACCATTGGAAGTGTCGTGGCTACAGGTCTAGTAAGCCGGTTACTTAAAAAGGAAATTCTTGCGAGTACAAACGTGTTCCCTTCGGGCACATGGAAGGACTAGCGAACTTGAACGGCAGAGCTAACAGGATGGATGGTTAAGAAATACCTTATATACTCACTATACTATAAACCATTATATTTAATACTATATTACTACAATATATATATAATCTATAATATACTATACAAGAATTATTATTATATATTCATATATATTTATATCACAGTACTATAATATATACTTATACCATACATATACTAATATATCTAAATTACTATATATACTATAAACTAATAGGTTTATTACTGAAATAGCTACTTTGGTATACTATTTACTCTCAATATTACCCTATCCTTGTATGAAAAAGCTATGTTATGATTTAGACACATTCACATAATATACTGATATGTTTTGTTTCTACTATTTAAAATTATACTTATACTATATACTAGTATCTAGCTTGCTACTTCTCTAACATTTACATTACCTTTAGAATTATCACATCGGCACCATACCCTAATGTCGAAGATTGATAGAGAAGCACAGTTTTCTGTGGATAATTCCTGGAAAGACAGCTCTTGTTATTCGTTCCGCGGTAGCTGAGCTCTAAGATTGTCATGTAGCACAGCATTGTGTCGCGTTTCCAACATATCCTTAGTGACCGATTATGGGAGAGGAACAAGCAAGACTCTCAATACCTATATCCCTATACTCCACCGGAGGGTTACATCATAGGTTAGTTATATATTAAGTCACTTAATTTGTTTCTCGGATGACTTTAATCATTCATTCATCTCAACATATGTACTGATCAAGTTATCTGTTCTCTATTACGATCAAATTTATCTTACTATTCTCTTGAGAATAGGGACTGCTTATCTTATTATATTCTTTCGGCAGTAGTCGGAGTGACAGTCGGATAAATAAAGCTTACGGGTACCCTTATTATAAGATATTATTTAATTATAGTCATCTACATATGATCAACAACAAGTCGATTTTAAATTAGCATTCAATTAGTTAGAATAAGATTGTCTATACACAAGTGGAACTTGAATAAGCTTTGATACTCTTATGTTATTTCCCATTTTTTAAACGGATAATCTTCGTGGGAACCACAAGTTCAATTATACCAGCTTGGCTCTCTCCTGGACTATGTTGTCTTAAAGTTGCAGGAGCAGAGTACAGATCACACTATGCGATTTTGAATAAATATTTCTTATTGAAAAGTACTGCCTTATCATATTATACACATACTGATCAGAAAATGAGACAATAGTTTCAGTTCTTCAACTAAACGGATACAACTATACAATATAATCATAACTAAATTATTAATGAGCTATAAACAATATAAGATCAATTGAATCTCATACTATATATTTCCTATAAAAAAAACACAAACTATGATCCTAATTATATAGCCATTATATACAAGAAACTTCCTCCTATCAAAAACGCTATATTATATGATACCTCATCTCTATGATACCACGTTACTATACTGATACGGTTATTAGTAACGCATCTCTTTACCTCACTCTATACCAATATATAATACCTCACTCATATCTCTTCCTAATCATACTTAATCTCAATAATAAATAACTATCTACTTTTCTCTACTTCAAAAATTAGAAAAAAACCAAGCTCCTCCCACGCGGAATACTTTGCGTCCTGTCAGTAGGACTTCACATTACGAGAAGGTCCTTGGGAGCACGGGCAGACGACGCAATCGATGGCAGGCCTATCTTGGGAACCCTGAGTGAAAGTTCCATCCCTCTTAGAGTCCACTGTTAAACACAGCACCATTGCTAGAATGCAAGACTACCTATAACATCTTCAATCCCTCATATTATAATCGAGTCTCATCTGAACGCAAAGACTAAAGTTAGTTACTGTACGCAATACGCATACATATCCTCCTCAAGATCAAACCACGGTAATCGAACCTGGGCCCCGCTTGCTAAGCTACTAAATTAGTACTCTTACTCTATACAGACTATAGGAGGCGCTTCTTTCTGAGCTAACGAGATATCACTCCTCCGCATGCGCGATTTCTAATCGTTACTACAAGCTAGTCAACAATATATATATATATATTATATATATAAATATATATATATACTTATACTTAGGATTAACTAAATGAAATATACCCTTTACTAGACGCTAGAGGCAACAATAATATTTTAATAGAATTAACATATGCTAAATATTCTTAAATATCGAAAAACTCATCACCACAAGAATCCTTCTCAAGTTAATCTCATCCCTACTACTTCCCTGCGTACCAGTTATCTATTGTCTCTGTTAAGTACCTCGGCTCGCTTTACAATGCGTACCATATAAAATGCTATCATCGGGACTATCATATCTGGTATGACAACATATACTAGTGACGGACGAGTATCATCAGTCGATATATCATACCGTCGTTCGCATGATTCTTATTTTCATAGATACTTTCTCCGCACCTTCCAGAGAATCGAAGCCGCCAAAAAGAATACACATGCACTACTATCACTAGCTTACCTCTTGGCCCGGTATGTAAGTCCACTGAGTTACTGGCATTAAGGCTCGAGATCGGAAGTCTCGTCAGTAGGCAGAGGGTACCTGCTCTAGATAACTCCGACATCTGAAGGTTACAGTGGAACATATAACCCTACATTCGCATCTGGCTAAATCAGGACGAGACGACTTGGTTACTGTAACAATTACCAATCACATGTGCCAAACTCCAAGCTCTCGGAGAGACCATATATAATATCCTGAAGGGAACAGAGAGTATAAGAAACTACTCACGCATGTATTATATCCATGAACAAGTAATCCTCAGACGGGATCAAAACTTTCTAGAACATTACTCACTTTCTTTAGTAGTTATAGAAACTCATTAAACACATGACAATTTCTTAGCTCGGATGGCAAGAACTTCAAATGGATGAAACCGCAGAGCTAAAGGTTCGAAATTCAAAAGTAGTCACACCATACAACCGACAGCCTGAAGAACCTCTTGAAGATCGCGTACAATAAGCGTCCTAGGCTAACCCTTGAGTATCGATCGGGTAATCACTCTAGACAATCTCTTGGATAAGGTTTTCAAGAAATACTTACCACTCCAGAGAGGAACGAAAAGATAGAAGTAGGGCAGTCGGAGATCTTGTTGGTCTCACACATCGGGGGAAGAGAAGATAGGTAAAGAACCCACCTTGTGCAAGTTGTTCATGAGACGTTGGCAGTTAAACTTACATAATAATGATGACGCGCAGCGAGTCCAACAGAGAGGACAAGACCCAAACCTCCGTAGAGAGACGTAGGATCGTCTCACTTCTAGCTGAATGACGCACAATGGGAGTCAACTTTACATTGTCAGATTTCTTATTCTTACCTCTGCGCTCTCTGTGTAGGCCTCAATCAAAGAAATCTGTGATGATTCAGCTATTATTCGTTCTCTAGCTAAAATCATTATGCACAAGTTATCTCTTAGTGGTAGCCTAAACGCTGCCTCATCGAATTATCTAACTCTAACCAGGCTAATAAGCACACGAGTAGAACAACAGAAGGATAATATTATTTTAACAACAGAAAATAAGGCGAATATCACACAGTAATTAGAATAAACCACGATTCTAAACAGTTACTAATAACTAATTCATAAGTTTTAACAAATTATCTCACAACAATACTCTATGAATATGCAGAAAACTAATTTTTGAACACAATCTAATAATATTATTCTGTTATTTCATTGTCAATTTCTATAGATATACTATTTCATTGATGAAAAGAATTGTGATTTATGTATTTAACTTTTCTAAAGATCGTTTTTAGCAAATTAATAAAAGTGAAACCATTGCAGAGCTGTCGGTAGATGGGTTTGCCTCACATTCTGAATCATAATAAAACACAAGATGGAGTTTTTGTTAAAAGTTCATTATTATTGCTTAAGGAAACTAAGTTTTATAAAATATATATATTTTTTATTCAAATATTGATAAAATTTGTAGTAATTACATATACAATGTATACTCGGTTTAATATCAATTTTTTAATTATTAACATCTGAATAATGAGAAAATAAGTCATTTTTAAATTTAATGGACTTATTACTTTTCTGTTTACTTTTCTTTTATGGTTCATTCGTGTAAGTTATTTTCGTTTGGGGAACCTGAACTTAACACTTACCTATATATTTTACTTCCGCAGCCAGCACACGGAGTTGACTTACATCATGAAAAGAAGGACCGTGCTGAGGGGAACATTAAAGAAAGGGACTGACGTGGATTCCCAATCCCTGAATCGGACTCTATTAGGAAATTGTTATTACTTTTTTTTATATATTTTTATAAAATCACTAAAAGGGGCACTGAGTGGCTTCTATCCTGAAGCGGACTCTATTAGGGAGTGTTTATTTCTTTTATTATTAGTATTTTATGTAATCACTAAGAGGGGCACTGAGTGGCTTCTATCCTGAAGCGGACTCTACGGGAGGGTTTCGTCTAGTAAGGGGGGCACTTGGAAGAATAGGGACAGTTGGAATCCTTAGGATATCAGAGACGTCAGGGACATCAGGAACATCAGGGCCATCAGAGACATCAGGATCATCATGGTCATCAGAGACATCAGGATCATCAGGGACATCAGGATCATCAGGGACATCAGGATCATCAGAGACATCAGGATCATCAGGGATATCGGGATCATCAGGGACACCAGAGACAGTAGGATCATCAGGGACATCAGAGACATCAGGATCATCAGGAAATGTTGACGTTACCGGTTTCATAAAAGAAGGTTTTTAAACGCTAATTGAACACTGTAGTTGACCATTCCTGAGTTCTATCTTGAAACATGTGGCATTCGTTGAAGGACTTTGAAAAGACCACTATAGGGAGCTTCTAAGGGTTTCTGATCCTTCAATCCTTTATGGAAGGACATGAGAACAGGTCTTGAGTGCTTCTGGAATATATGAAGAATTCTTGAAGGAGTGAAAAGTAGGAAGGACTCTAAAGTCCAATTCTTTCATGTGGGCGATAAATTTTTTCATAAAAAAATCCATTTCTTGTTTGTTGCTAGGAGAAGATTGAAGAATGTCCATAGGATAAAGTGGAGTTTTTCCAGTTACCTCTTCAAATGCGGAATAACCGGAATCGTTTGGAATGCATCTGAGACCAGTAGAGTGAATGGGTAAAGACAGCAAGCCAGTTTTCCTTTACGTGCCATCAGGCAGTCTTGAGAGATCGGTTGAAACCTTTCATTGGGAATTTGTTTTGTGGGTGGTAGCAGGTTTTCGAAGACGATGGAACAATCATATGTGACACCTCACTGAAGAACTCGCTTTCGATTGAGGACCCTCTGTCAGAATTCACATAGAGAGGAACACGAATCTGGATATCCCACTGCTAAAAGCATGAGGCGAACAGATTTGCTGTAGTGTTTTTGTGAATGGAAGGCTTCAGCCCCAATTTTGTGTTTGCGGTCGATGCAGGTAAGTAGATAGCGAAAATTAGAAAAGGAGATCCACAAAATGCTGAAGGTGAAAAGGACCCACTATTATCTATATGAACTGTTTCGAATCTTGAAGAAGGAATTTAATGAGTGACGTTGGTTTGTGTGAGACTGGAACTTTAGAACAGCTTGGCAACTCGCTCACAAGTGCGTACAAAAAGCTTAATGTCACATCCTACAAGCAAAAATATCTTTTCTTGATGCATGTCCGTAACGTACCTTTGATACCAGATGGGACATTTGATTGCAAACATAAATATTTGAAGGCGAGCTGGCTTTGGAAGAAATGGTCTGGGAAAAGAAGTAGAGGTATCGCACCATATTTTGAGGTTGTCCTGCAGGGGATAATTATGAAGGCGATCATCGTATACGTCTGAATTTCTTCAGTGCCTTTTTCTTGAAAGGTGAGCTATTGTGCGGTGCAAATCGACAGGCGTCACAAAACATGATTATCCTGCTTTCGGAATGAATCCGGGAAAAGTGTCGGCCAATGTTGTCTGCTCCTCTGGATAGGAAGAACATTTTTGGGCAGCCCTTATATTGTGCTGCCAGTAGATCCAATATATTTTTGTTAGTATCATTTCTATCCAGAGAGATGTCGCTGTTGAGATACACAACTATTTAGATTGGGGCAAGAGGTCTTTTCTCGGGATGTAGAAAGCGGAAGACACAAGAGAGGTTTTGGGTCGAATTCTGCTTTTGACAGAAATCACGTGACGAACATCCTCTCTTGTTCCTCTAACAGGCTTGGTTAAAATCGAAGGCTACACCTAGCACTAATATGCCTAGAAACTCCTAGCAAAAAGTGATTCTGTCCAGACAAAGCAGAGACAAGACATCTCTCTCTTGGGGATCTGATAACCTCTTCTTGCTGTATGAAAGTCAATAGGGATACAGGTTGACCATAAGATCAATATACATTTTACCTCGTGACTTAGTAATCGGCCTAGCATCACCGACTTGTTAAGACTGATCAGCTTTAGTACGAGTTTAGAGAGTTGTAAATGAGACACAGTAGGTAAATGGAGAAACGGACGTAGTTCATGTTGTGTCCTGCGGATTGCATTAGCGGTTCCTCTAGATGACGCTTTGAGATACCAGATGTTATTAGTCCCGTCATATGAGCATGTGCAACTTCAAGAAAATATAGATGAGATAATCAAGTCAATGGAGCATTGTATCCTTGGGATAGTGAATGCTCTATGGCAATTTTATCCAGATAACTCCGGCGAAGGACAGACACCTTTCATGTGAGAGGCAAAATTAGGGTGTGGAACTGATCTGTATATCCCCTTCAAATCCATTATGTGTTTCTTCGCTAGAGATGCTGATTCTCGCACGGTAGAAAGGACACACATGTGAGTCTATCTCTTCAAATTATTTCGATTAGTGGAGAGACATCAGGTCCTTTGCTATGAAGATCGGCGTATGCCCGAAATTGAGTGAAGATTGGTAATTCTACATTCTCCTTATAAAGACTGATGTTTAATAAACGCATATTCTTGAGGAGTGTATAAAACTGTGTATCAGTAATGATTGAGTATTCCAGGATTTTGGAATGGTAGAAAATAATGAGTACATTCGTTGCTGAGACCTTAGGTAATAAGGCAATCGAAGTGGACAGTAGTCTGCTGACTGATTTGTATGTACTGCAACTTACTTGTCCAGTCATGAGTACAGCGTGTCCTCACAGAGCATTCTGTTCAATCGTCACACAAAACAGACATGCGAGATCGGATCACACATTCGAAGACCGAGTAGCTAAAAGAAATTGCTTCTTCAAGATTCGAAACACGAGAGTGAATGTCCTAGTCTGTTTTCAATACTATAGTATACTTCTGGATCGATAAGGGGATCTCTGTGTTGACTAGCCCCTCAGTTTAGTATGTAGGATCTTAACTTCTTCTTGGGAAACATGTCTTGTCGAGAGTTATGCATGGCACGTTGAGATAGGCTTCTGAATGGTGGATGGACATCCTATCGTGGTTTTTTTTGCTATAGGCTTGGTATGGAATCTGACATCACCACAAGGTCTCCAGTGTTTCAGGTGTTTTCTTAGGCACGAAGAGTGGTAACTGGAAGACGCCACATGGCAGCATCTTATCCTCGGAGCCTTCACTATTCCACTATTAACTACATTAGAAGAATGTCCACAGCAAACTTTGTTGGCCTCAAACTCGCTTTTATGGCCACGTGCGATATACCAGATTCGGACTGTTCCACTATGTGTAAATTCATGCTTGATCTTGCCGAGGCGCTTTTACAACTTCGTCGTACAGGGTTCAGAGAGAACGAGCGATTGGCTATACAACTGGGTTGATTCACACTGAGTTGTCTATGTTAAGTGTTTTGTTGGTCATTAATCTTTAATATGAGCATAGATTGTGGTATGTTACGCAAGTGATACGAGAACGTGACGTCAAATCTGAATGACACACGTCGATGTGATCAGTTATTCTCTGTATTTGCACCTTGATGTTGAGCGTGAAACAGAGATGGTACTACTCACTCAGAGGATCTAGTGTTTCAATGGTAGCTCAGAAGCCAGAGTATAAGTAAGGTCAACCGATACTATCCTCAGAAGATGCTCGCTTGTATTGGCACGTAAGGAATCATTAACTGGGCGTATACTCCGATACTTTAACATCTACGTTGATAGAAAATCATCCAATAATAGGCATAGAATTTTCTGCTGACTATTAAACGTCCAGGTTGAATGCTCTTCTTAGATTTTGGTAATACCTGAAATTTGCTAACAATTTCCCATGAGATCTTTATTGGGCGAGCATTGGCTGCGGAACAAGTGACGTTCTTCTGATAAGGCTGTGCTGAGTCGCTCATGTTAGGCAGCACCATTGTTATATGGGAAAGGACATAGATAGTGTCTCGCTGCTCCGAGTATCTAGTTAAAAATTGTGCATGGTGCCAAAAATCGTACCCGTCAGTATTGAAACTGACACTGTCAACTACGAAGTTGACACGGCACAAATGTCAACTTGCTCTAGTAGTGTTCCGAACTGGAGTCATTGGGGAACTGCTGCTCATTCTTCGTACTCGGGACTGGATCAGAATATAGGATCAAGATTCTTAGAGTCCAATGTTTTGATTCTGGTCCATTGATAGATGCAATGAGTTTATCGCAACGGCATTTTAGAAGCGTAGGTGCCAAAAGAATATTATGTGATCTCTACACACGGATATGCGCTTAGGTATGATGGATTTTTTCGTGGAAGGTCCAAACGGCCAAAAGCTATATGGTGGTTTGTCTTCGATGCCCTTGATGCGGCAGGCGGACAATGGCGTTGGGGTCAAGTGCGTGACTATTCAGCCATAGGCAGAGCCTTGTCTTGCATGGATATTCCGGAGTGCAATATACACAGAGTGACCTTCAGTTTCTAGCATAAATCTCTCGCTATCTGTTGACACTGATGGTGGAATGAGATGAACATGAAAGGAGGCTAAGTGATGATAGGTCCGTATATGATGATCGTCGGTAACAGTTTATCATCAATTCAATTCGACATCGTGACCAACATGTCGGCTCTCCCATAAACGTTATATTGTCTCTGCCTGCACGAATCATATCCTGTAACTATGGAATAGATGGTCTATTACTGCCACTCGTAGACCACAGTTATGTGTTGTGCACAGTAAGTTAGCTCCATGAGATGATTAGCTACAACCTGCTAGATTTTCGATAAGTATGATAATGCGGACGCCGTTTATGAACGTCAGCATTAACTTCTTCTATGCAGAACAAGATTGTCGGTCTCTTGAGATGCTATCGCACACCTTCAGGTGAGTAATTTATGCGACATAACTAATCGAAGAGGTATCCTAGGCGGTGTACGGACCTCTCTTTATGTTAGCGGAGGACTGAATATATTGCTGGATTCACACGCACCACTGGAAGAAACCATGTGGGAACTGAAGATTCGTAACAAAGTTGGTGCGTTGTAATTTATTGCATTCGTTGAAGCATGGAGTTAACTGTCCGATTCTTCTCTTTGATTGTATTCTGTCTGTTCTTCTGAGACCGTCTGCCCATCTTCGTATTGCGTTATTAAATTTTCAAGCTCTCCTCAGGATGACCAGATTACTATAGTCCGCATGATGCTTTATGGTGAGCAAATCAGTTATTGATGGTTCTGTATTGGTTCACACGCGACTCTGAGTATGATCAGCCTGATCCTAGATGTGTGGTAACCTGATAATGCCAGTCTGTCACTATCGCGGACGCTTTACTGATGGATTGTATTTCCAAACGTGCCCCTAACGACGAAAACCTCGTAGCCGGACGTTCCAAGTGTAGTACGTCGAACGTATTCCAGTGTGCTGTTCTCCACTTTCTCAGTGACAAGCCTGTTCGACTGTCATCCGCGCATTAGTCCGGCTAACGGCAAAGAAACCGTCGTAAGGTTTTCGGACGAGGCAATCATGTCCACTGGTACCTCATAGAGTTTGCATCGTGCTAAGGATTATGTGCCGTTAACATAGCTTGGCTTTTTGAGTGGCATTTAAATACAGGAGAAGATATAGCTGGGTGTCTTTCTGGCAAAACTCAACGTCATGGGACATACCACTCATTGAAGGACAGATGACTAAGTAGAAGTATTCAAACGACTTTACTCGTCTGGTAACTTTGTGAGCACTCTCTCATAGAAGGTACACACGTCATCAGCTTCTACCTGCGCTAAATTATTCTCTTTAAAGGTAGTCTTTAACGACTTTTTTTTAGTGTGGCAGACTAACTTGAGGGATCGTCGACCAGGCGAAGGAGGAGATTTCACCGCGTGAGCACTCTCTGTTAAGATACGTGATCAAAGGTAGATTTACTTGGTAACCTCACGAGCGAGTTGTCTAAGTCCTTGGCTGTGGTAGGGGGCTCAAGTTTATTGTAATGGTGAAGATGGTTAAGTAAATAGGTTTACGTTTCGGTATGATCCATGCGTATAAAAAGTTCTCAAAACTCCACAGGATGGGAAAAAGAAAACTGAAGGTACTGCGCCAACTTTTTTCTAATAATAAGATTATATGAGGTAATTCGGTGGCAAGTTTAATCAAACTTAATTTAGTATATGAGAAATCGATGGAGATAGTACCTTGAATTAGACTTCGAACGATATAGGCATAGTCAACAATCAACTTGGTTCTTGGTTTTACGTAGGATGATTCGTGCGTCTAGGTTTTCTAAGCCTTCTATTAAGAACTTGAGAACGAGGCCCGAGATTTCTCTAACTATTACTTGTAGTAGTTTGCTTCTTCTTCCTGGGGTCGGTAGGTTGGATGATCTGTATATATTTCTTGCTCATGTTTTCAAGTAACTTTAGCAATTACATCATCTAGTGGTAGTAAAAGCGCTTATCGAATCAAACATACTTGATAAGGCTTTAAATGTAAAGACATTAAAAATAAGTTATTAAGTTTATTTCTTAAACTTTATTGATTGTGAATAAATTTATACTCATGAAAGATACGTAACTTAATAGTTATATGAGAATAAAAAAAGATATTTTTAACATAGATTATATTAATTATATCAATGATTTTTATGTATCATATATTCATTTTTTTTTGAGCTTAATTTCTAACTTATTTGTAAAACTTCCGTTAAGAAATTGTGTATTGTTATTTTTTTTCGTTATCAATCAGTTTTTATATGAGCCTTACTTGATATAAAAAGATCTGTAGTTTTTGATGGTCTACCGAGCTTTTCTTAAATGAGGTATTTTTGTGAATATCATATAAAAATGTAAATCATGTGCGAGATATCTGGTCGTAGACGTGCGCGTTCATGCCCTTCACATGATTTGAAGCAATATCCGTATTTATACACACGATGACCGGTTTTATGGTTAATAAGAGTATCATTATTATTGTCTTCAAATTAAGTCCTTTGTCGTTGGTACAAGTCATACTACTAGTTTTTTTTGCAGAATATCTGATAATCTTTATAATTATAATATATACATATCATGTGTACTTAATTTATGTAAATATACAAGTTGTTTTTAATTATTCATACCATCTGACTAATGAAAATAATTCAATTTTCTAATTTACCATAGACTATATGTTTGGGATGGTCTGTTACTTTCTTTATGCTTGTCTGTCCACTATGTGATGCCGTGGTTGCTGAAGGAACAACTACCTTAAACCTTCCACTATTATGAGTTCATATATTCTTTTCATCCTGCGCACCACGGGCTAAGCCCTTGGTTCCCAGCCTTTGGCGCTCTTCCAGGCGGTTTCGGGGGATGGTGCTCTTGCGCTCGCTGCGATTCCCGTTCGTCTGCCAACTCGTAAGTTTCCTCTTGAGCTTTTGCAGGTCGCGCTGCGGTCCTGTCTCGGCTCAATCCGCGCGTATTTTTCTACTGGCCTTCAAGCTGGTCGCGCGTTGCGCAAAGCACCCCCACTCTGTTTAGCCCGAATTCCAGCGTGCGTCGATCCCTCTCGCATTCGACGCTGCCTTGCGGCATTCATCGCCGTCCCGGTGTCTGAGTGAACAGCTGAAATCGCGAATACTACTGATATCCTCGTCGCTTAATGGTTTCCTACAGTGAAAAGGATCATATAAGTGGTGCCTATACGAGATAATATTAACTAGATAAGATAGTATGTATAATTATATATTATTTATATATATTATATCAATATATATTAATATATATATTTTATATAGAGAAGAGAGAGAGGGAGAGCTCCCTAGTAGAAGGCTCTTATTTATATGATCGCTAGCAAGCGAGGGCCAGGTGTCGTACTGGTTGGAGCGAGAGAATGTGAGCTATTCTTACTAACTTGTTCGATCATTTTTATTTGAGTAATCATTGGAGTGTGTTCTTTGCTGCTAAGGAATTTGATAAGATAGGCTGGCACAGGATTGGTGTTAGGCCCGTGCTACTCAGACTTTCTCGGATGGGGTATGATGGAGCAAGTCCTTCCTGGGGTGGATTTTTATTTTTTGAAGGAAGAATTTCATGTATATCCTATATATATCTATAACCTAATAGTTTTATATATATATATTATATAAATATATTAATATTATAATATATATTCGTTCATAAAG
Source organism: Trachelipus rathkii (assembly GCA_015478945.1). Lineage (NCBI taxonomy): Eukaryota > Metazoa > Arthropoda > Malacostraca > Isopoda > Trachelipodidae > Trachelipus > Trachelipus rathkii. The sequence continues at coordinate 33,391 of JABUQX010117046.1, forward strand.
AAACTTTTTTTTTCAATCAGTTGTTAATAAGATTTGACTTACTAGATTATTAATGATTCTTTACTCATCTCTCAAAATTTCGGAAGGAAAAGATGTGAGTCAAAAAATAACTGAATAATAAAACGATATTATTTATATTAATTATATATAATAACAATAATTATCTTATATATATATAATATATATATATATATATTATAATATATATATTATTATATATATATATAAATTAATATATTATATAATATATATGGCGGAAAGCCGTGCGCTATATGAGATTACAGGGAAGAATGCAGATTGTTATCCAATTTCACGTAAAATTTGCCCCTTAATTAGAGCTAAGGTGTGAATTTCAAAGGATGAGTGAGCATAGCATTGTAGTCTGGGTAAGCGGTAATTAAATGAGACAAACATATAGATTTGTGTGGATGTCACATCACTGCTTTCTTAAAAGGAGGGATATGCGAGTAATGTCTAGAGTATTATTCAGTATAATATTAGTTATAAGTATATTATAGTATAGCTTGTATAGTATAGTAATTATGTAAGTATAGTATAGTATAGTAAGTTAGTATTGTAGATGTATAGTATGGTATAGTATAGTTGGTATAGTATAGTATAATATAGTATAGTATATATAGTATAGTATAGTATAGTATATGTATAAGGATGAGCAATTCCAGTTGTGTCTATCATATGGACTAAGAGAGAGTCAAAGAAAGGGGGAGAGGTGATAAGACAATTGTGTGTGTGTATGTAACCCCCACAAATGCGTTTTGCGTACTCCATTCAAGGAATAACAGCACCCTTATGTACAGAGTAAGAAGAATTAATTAGTAAGAATTAATTATTCTTTCATCAAAGACCACTAGAAAAAATAGCTCGAAAGTGAACATGAAGAATAGTTAGTAGTTTGAGCTGTGTAGAAGATTGTGGTGAGAAGACTGATAAAGAAACTGAGTTTTTGAGTTATTGAAAACCATAATTTTCAATGCTACAGTTCAAGAAAGATCAGAGGTTAGTTAATTGGTGAAATACTATCCTTTTAGAGTTATATTTTTACTGTTAGGTAGGTGGTTGTTTTTCATAATATGAATACTACTGTACGTTAGAGGTAGGTGGTAGGTATAGGTGGTTGTTTTTCATAATAAGAATAGTACTGTACGTTAGAAGTAGTGGTGGGTAGGTGGTTGTTTTTCATAAGAATATTACTGTACGTTAGAGGTAGGTGGTAGGTATAGGTGGTTGTTTTTCATAATAAGAATAGTACTGTACGTTAGAAGTAGGTGGTGGGTAGGTGGTTGTTTTACATAATAGGAATAATACTGTACGTTAGAGTAATCTATTTAAGATAGGATAGCTTATGAAATGACTCATAAGATCATTAATAAAATGCAGAAAGAGAATGTGGAATAGAATACAACTTTGAGGAATGGAGCTGTTGATGAATTTGTTGTAGAGTAATTGAAAATGAAATCAAAGAGTCTAAGATAAATACCGGAAGGAGAAAAATTGGCAAATAAAATTAAAGCTTTATGTTAGAGTTTATCGAAAATTTTTATATGTCCACTGTTATTGCAAAAGGATAATAGGTTCATCGAAGGGCCGAAGAACAGACTCAGATTAAAGAATATCCTTTCTCGAGACACCTTAAATAAATTACAATCACACGTCGCACTCGTGTAGTAAGCACTCGCCTCATTAGCGGCACATACAATTAAGGGGTGATAGATAACGCCCGGTCGTATGTATAATCACTCAGAGTTCGGGGCTGATGTGTACTTACATGCACATAGTTATATACAAATGGTGCAGTATCAGCATAATCACGTGACCTAGAGAGTAAAATTATACCTGCAAACCTATCCATTATATCCTTATGAGCTATTATTCGACATCACCACTAACTTGTTCTTATTTAGTATAGAAGCTGAAGATTCGTTTCCGCATCCGCGAAGGTTCAAGTTCTTTCCAGACATTTTAATATTCCCGTCCTTTACAAATTTGATTTAGTGGGTTATCACTTTTTCATTTAAAGATGGACTTTACATTTTGAATGTCTAATAATCCTCATTTCATTTGTATTCATCGTAATAAGCATTAGAATATAAACCCTAATAGTAATGTGTCCAAATTATTTTTAGTTTCAAGGTTTAAGCATTTTATTTAATGTTTATATTTTTTCTTTTAATTGTTTATTTTTAATTATATTAAAAAATAAAAAATTCTCATCTTCTGATCAATCTTAAAAATTATAGATTTTAAAGAACAAACACTTATAGTATTCCTGCTTGTCATATTAAAACTTGTATAACAGAGTTTTTAATTCACTTTTCTAAAGATCGTTATCTCCCTAGTGGTGTCGGGTAATCTCGGATGGTTACGTCCCGGGGAAATTAAGTTTTTTTTTGAAGTCTCGATAAAAAAAAATTTTTCCAAAAAATTAACAAACGGGAACTTAGACAACTCGGAGGTTAATCACAAATCGGACATCGGGGGAAGCTCAAACAAAATGAAACCTCGTTCTACTCCCCTATAAAACGTTTGAACGATTTTCGAAACAAAAACATCGTGCTAGAATCTCTTCCCGATCCGTAAAACCCGCTAAAAAAGCAATTTGTCATAATATATTTTAAGAAATTAGATTGAATAATGTAAAACTCCACATGGATGATAATTTGTTTTATGTACCTTCGACAGATACAGACATAGACCAAATGACTATTAACATCAACCTATGTCAAGCTGACATAGAACCTTTAATGGTTTTTCATTTTTTATTTTTCCGAAACCGCCGAGACTTTTCAAAAAATTTAGAAGGCTAAGGGAACTTAGACATCGAAGTTAGATCAAATATCGACAACGAGCTCGATTAAATGACACTGTATCAAGGATTACACTGCTATAAAACGTTTGAACGTATTTCGGAACCAAAAATATCATGCAAGTATCTTTTCCCGAAAACAGATGAAACGTCGCTAAAAGAATCAACTTCTCTCATATAATATTGAAGACGTTAATTTTTATCCATTGTAAACCTAAGATACCAAACTCATATTTTTTCCCCATTTTTTATTTTTCCGAAACTGTCGAGACCTTTACCTATTTATCAAAATATTTTTTTGCTACTTCTATCCATATTTTATACGTTTAAACGGTTATATGTTAAAATTATTTAATCCTATTCCTATCTATATTATGGGAGAAGTCGATTCAGTTAGGGACGTTTCACCGGGTATCGAGGAAGAGCTGAAACTTAAATATTTTGGTTTTCGAAAACGTTCAAACGTAGTAAAGCCGAGTTGACCTTGAAACATTAACATTTTTAAGGACTCGATTTCTCTATGTGACGTAATCTCAATGTCTAAGTTCCCGAAACCCTAAATTTTTTTGAAGTCTCGCTAAAAAATAATTTTATAAAAAATTTAAGCAAACGGGAACTTAGACATCGAAGGTCGATCACAAATCGACATCGAGCTCCATGAAATGACACCGTATCAAGGGTTACTCTGCTATAAAACGTTTGAACGATTTTCGAAACCAAAATATCTTGCTAGAATCTCTTCCCGAGACTTCTTCATAAATATTTTAGATGGATTTGAATTACGCTATAACGAATTATTATTTAAACGTAATATCATATAGATAGTTAGAGTAATAAATTATTTAACAATATTCTATACGAATCGCATAAAACGGAAATTTTTATTCTTTGTAAACCTAAGATACCAAGATTAATTTTTTTTCATTTTTATTTTTTCGAAACTGCCGAGATTTTAAAATTAGAAAGGTTAGAGAAAAAAAAAAAAATTGACATCGAAGTTAGACTAAATATCGAAATCCGACCATGAAACGACATCGTATAAGTTAACTTCTCATTATAAACTTGAACGATTTCGAAGACCAAAATATCTTGCTAGAATCTCTCCCAGATCCGAGAAACCCGCAAAGAACCACTTCTGTCATAAATATTAAGAGTAGATTTGCAATTATGCAATAATAATATTGTTTTAACGTAATCTATAGAGAGTAGACTAAAATTATTTCGATAAGTAAGTGATTTAAAGGAATGCGATTAAAGGAAATTTTATCCTTGTAAGGTGAATGAACTATATTTCCAAATTTTATTTTCTGAAACTTCAAGAATTTTCAAAAAAATAGAAAGTTACCCGCAGGTGTTTGCTTCCTCGTTTTACATGCAATGCGAACTCCAATCTTGATCTTGGCGTATTTTCGTTAGCGTAATTTGGGCGTCTAAAAAAACGTTCGATCTACAGATCCGATGAGTCAACATTCAAATCGTTATTGTTATTTAAGTATTAATCGGAAAAAAATATATAAAATAGATTATTTTTATAAAATAGATAAATAGAATTTGTTAATTTTATTTTCAAAATTAAAGCTTTTTAATTTCTTCAGAGAGAGCGGCTCGTGGAACGCGAAAGCTTTTTACCAGCTTCAGAAGCAACCGACCACGGCTAGCGGGAAGGTGATCAGCCAGGTTTTAATATTATTCTTCTTTTTTAAAAAAAAATCCTCGCTCGTACAAATAGTACTTTCGTATAAAAATGTCTTTGGTCACAATGCCAGATCTCGTGATGCAGAAAATTTTCGATTACCTTAATTTTGAAGAGGTATTCAACGTTTCGATCGCCGTCGTGCACCCAAATCG
>JABUQX010117047.1:0-12559 GCA_015478945.1 Trachelipus rathkii
AAGTATAAATGCTTTCAGCAGCACTAAACCATTTTCAGCATATTTGTGATTCAGCAGCACTCATTCTCTTATACAAAAAGAGAAGTAAATTCATCCAAGCTGATAGTTATTAAAGCATTCCTGTATACAGTATTATACGGGAAACCACATGTTTGGTGTAAATATCATAGATTACACCATTTGTGCTATAAAGTATTAAGTCCTCAAGACCGTAAACATCGATTAAGATGCGATGTTTAATTTCCAGTTTTTTATTTTTAAGAATGCTGTAATTTTTCAGATTTCGAACTGGTGAAACCTATACACGGTATGTCTGAAGCGTCACACAATCGATGGGCTTTCAGGTAGTTGCGTAGCATTTCAAAAGGGGTTTTTTAAATATTTTTTTTCCCGGCCGGTTTCCCCCACCCCCCAAACCGGGGACGAGAACACAACGTCTATTATATTAGAACCTCTCACGTTATCTTTCCAGTTAGAATATTTCACTGCTAGCGATATACCAGATACACACAGTTTATCCTCTATCCATCCTGCTGCAATATTGATAATCTTGATGAACTCTTCAGCACAAATAATAAAGGTCTATTTTTTGAACCTCTGGATGGAATACAAGCAATGTTCGGTATCCATTCGGTTGACGATTAAATATAAATGACAATCGTTTGGAATAACGAAGCCTCCTCGTGGAAAATTCAACAACAGGTTAGAGATGCGGAGGAGATGCCATCGTAACAAGCACAGCGAAAATGTCCTACTGACGGAAACGTATTGCGTAAACACAACGCTTAAATAATGGAGATCTTTCTTTCAACCCCAATCAGAAGAAAGTAAACAAGGAAATACGACGTACGAACGAACACATATCAACTCAAAAGGGTATATATTCTCGTTAGACAACAACCAACAACAACAACAAACAACACAACAACAACAACAACAACAGACCAACAAACAACAACAACAACAACACCGAACAACAACAAAACAACAACAAAACAACAACAACAACAACAACAACAACACCAACAACACAACAACAACAAAAACAACATAACAAAAAATAAGTTCTTTATATAACTAATTAACGAATATGTGCTAACGTAACAGTGTTTTCACATTAATAAAAGCTAAACATAGCATGACCAGAACTAAGAATATATTGTACAATGGCAAAACCTGACACACCTTAGCACGAATAAACTATTAACATTATTCAAACCCCGCCGCTTAACAACAGTAAACTACCAAACACTTCATACAAAACGTAACCTTTTCACACTTGTTCAAGCATATCTCTAACATAGCAATGTTAATTTTACCATTAACATCGTAATATTTAACAAAAATAGCAAACCCTGCTCCTAAGCATCATGACTGACAAACCAAAATATATGCTAATGTAACAAATTTTTAACATCAACTTCGTAATATTTAACAAAAATTCATCAAACCTCGCTAAATATCATAATCCCAAACGAATAATTGCAAGACATAACAAAGTTTAACCAAACATAACATAAAAATAAAAAATTTTTATCCTGACATAACATAAAAAAAGGTTCTTTGAATAAAATATCACAGTTAAGCGTAATAGTTTACTGATTTCAAAGCAGTAAAGTCAGTAAATCAGTAAATCAAACCATTCCATCTGCAGTTCCCCTACCATCACCGTCCATGCCCTTATCTCGGAGTCCCTCCGAGAGTGTCTCTATTCGCTCGCCGCCATATCCGAGCAACGCATGTCAGTTATCTACAAAATCCCTTAACAGAAAGTGACCAATCTACTCAAGATACCAGCATCTCGAACGTATGAATTGACACTATCTCATCAAAGTGTTCCACACGTCTCGAGTATTACATCAGTTTGAACAATGATAACACGAGACATTAGCAAAATTTCGCGGGCAACCTGACAGTTACTCAACAAGAACTTAACCTAGACTCACGTTTCTAACACATCAGTTCGTCAGTTAACACAGTAATAATATCTTACAAAACTCATTTCTCTGCCAAATCAGTGTTAATTTCACCCTGTCATGGTAATATTTAACATATAACGTACCTAACCTACGAATAAACAGGTTTCATAAACCAAAGGAGTATCTAAACGTGCTCCACAACCACGCTTCCCGAGTAAAACCCCAGTGAGTGATACTCCTTTGAAAGGGTGTAATTTTGAAGAGGGTGGCGATTCGCGCCGCCAATCACACGTGTAAAGCGGCACTCGCACAGGCGGATGGGTAAGCCCTTCAGCCCGTTCGGGCTGTAGGCCCAAAGCCGCTTACACCCCTCGGGGTGATTCCCCCCTCTCAGATTCACACCCTTTCAAGGGGCGTATCCCCCTGGGTTTTCTCTCGGGAGGTTATGTGTTGCTTTAATACTCTTGGTTAATGAAACCTGTTTATTCGTAAGTTGAGGTACGTTATGTTAAGAAATATTACTAGGGAACAGGGAAATTAACACTGATTGGTAGAGAAAGAAATGATGAGTTTTGTAACATATTACTGTGTTAACTAGCGATGATGTGTTAGAAACGGAGTCTAGTTAAGTTTTTTGTTGTAGTAATGTCAGGTTTGCCCAGAATTTGCGAATGTCTACGTTTTATTCATAAGTTCAAAAGATGTTATACTCGAGGACGTGTGACACTTTGATGAGGATAGTGTCAATTCATAGTTCAGGATGCTGGTATTTTTGATAGATTGGTCACTTTAAGGGATTTTGTTAGATAATACGTCTTACCTGTTGCTGATCAAAATGATACTCGGAAATAGACCTGAATCAATAGATCGATAGATCATAGACGGGTGGATGGGTACGTATTATTGCAGGAATGGAAGGTTGATTGTACTGATTTACTGCCTTTAAATCAGTAAACTATTACGGGTTACTGTGATATTTTATTCAAAGAAACATTATTTTTTCAAATATGAAAAGAATAAAAAAAATTTATTTTTATGTTATTTTTGGTTAAAAACTTGTTATGTTTGCAATTATTCGTTTGGGATTATTATATTTAGACGAGGTTATGATGGAAATTTCTGTTAAATATTACGAAGTTGATGTAAAAAATGTTGTTACATAGCAATATATTTGTTGTTCAGTATGATAATTATAGAATGGTTATGCTAATTTTTGTTAAATATTTACCGAGTTAATGTAAAATTAAACATGCTATTGTTAGAGATATGCTTGGAAAAAGTGTGAATAGTTACGTTTTTGTATTGAAGTGTTATGTAGTTTACTGTTGTTAAGCCGGAGTTTGTTAATGTTAATAGTTTATTCGTGCGTAAGTGTGTTAGGTTTTGTCACATTGTACAATATATTCTTAGTTCTGGTCATGCTATGTTAGCTTCATTAATATTGTAAAAACACTGTTACGTTAGCACATATTCGTTAATAGCTGATTATAAAGAACTTATTTTTGTACGATGTTATTTGTTGTTGTGGTGTTGTTGGTTGTTTTGTTGTTGTTGTTTTGTTGTTGTTGTTGTTGTTGTTGTTGTTTTTATGTTGTTGTTGTTGTTGTGTTGTTGTTGTTGTTGTCTAACGAGAATATATACCCTTATGAGCTGATATGGTTCGTTCCGTGACCGTCGTATTTCTTGTACTTTCTTCTGATTGGTTGAAAGAAAAGAATCTCATTACATTTTAAGGGTTTGTGATTACGCATACGTTTCCGTCAGTAGGAACATTTTTTCGCTGTGCTGTACATGGCATGCTCCCTCGCATCTCTAAACCTTGTTTTGTTGATATTTTCACGAGGAGCTTCGTTAACGATGAGTCATTTATATTTAATCGTCAACCGGATGGACACGTTACATTGCTTGTATTCCATCCAGAGGTTCAAAATAAAGACCCTTTATTCATTTGGTGAAGAGTCATCAAGATTATCATATTGCAAGCAGCAGGATAGAGGATAAATGTGGTGTCATCTGGTATATCGACTAGCAGTTGAAATATCTAACTGGAAAGTAACGTGAGAGGTTCGAAGTAGAATAGACGTTGTGTCTTCGTCGATGTGACGGATATTTAAAACCCTTGATATACGCAACTACTGGAAACCCATCGATTGTTTGACCTTCATGCGTACGTGTATAGTTCACATTCGAAACATCTGAAAAATTATTAACAGCATTGCTTAAAATAAAAAAAACGAATTAACATCGCAATCTTAACGATGTTGACATACTGGAGGACTTAATACATATTGCACATGGTGTAATCTATTAATTTACACCAAACTGGATCTGTTTCCCGTATAATCTGTATACAGGATGGGGGCTGTAAATAACATCAGCTTGGATGAATTTACTTCTCTTTTGTATGAGAGAATGAGTGCTGCTGAATCCAAATATGCTGAAAATGGTTTAGTGCTGCTGAAGGCATTTATAGTTAATCCTTTCAAAGGGTGTTGAATTTTTAGAGAGATATATAGAACCTACCCAACTTGAATCCTATGTCTCCCTGATTAGATGGAATAATATATTTTAAAATAAACATTTTTTTTATGTATTAATGTTTTTATGTATTTATATAACGCTTTTTCAATGGAATTATATGTTATAAATTAAACTTGTATTTACTTTCCCCTCGTAAGTTCGCTATTGACTTAAGTTTTATGATAGCTGTTTATTCGTCGGGTTGTTGTGTGTTAAGTATGTTATGTTCATATTTTAGCTTTACAGAGGGTAAACTTTACGTCTGTTTGTCTTTATCCTTAGGTGAATTATGATGTTAGGTACGAGTTATGTTAATTTTTTTTGTTAAATAGTTACAGATTATTTTCTTATCATGTTACATCTGTTAGCTTATTGATGTGGAAACCTTGTTACGTTTTAGAGTATATCATTGATCAGTATGATAATTAACCAATGTGTGATTAATTTTTGGCTAATGTTACGTGTCCAGTGTAAGGATGAACGTTAATATGGTTAGAGATGTATCCTTGGGAAAAAGTAAGAATAGGTTACGTTTTGCATGCTGTGTTAGTTACTTTTACGGGGTGTTAGTTTGGAACTTTGTTAATGTTAACGTTTTTCGTGCTGTTAAGTTGTGTTAGGTTTTGTCTTTGTACATTATTTTCTTAGTTCATGTTTCGTCATTTAGCTTTAATGATGTGGAAACCTTATTACGTTAAAGTATATTCGTTGATCATGTTAATAATTAACCCGAATGTTGTGATAAATTTAGTTAAATATTACCAGGTTAATATAAATTAACATTGTTATGTTAAGATATGCTTGACAAAGTGTGAATAGGTTCGTCCTTTATGTAGTGTTAGTTACTTTACTGTTGTTAACGTGTGGAACTTTGTTAAGCCATGACAGGTTTGTCGTTTGTGTATTATATCATAGTTCAGATGGTGCTAAGTAAACTTTATTAATGTGAAAACTTTGTTACGTCAACATATATTGATTGATCGTTGTATAAAGAACTTGATTTATGTTTGTTTATCCAAAAATGATACTCAAAATGTAGACTATGAATCAGCACTTACGTATCCAATAGATCAAACAGATCAAGGACTGAGGGGGGAGGGGGGGTACAGGCGAGGGTGGAGGGATGGTAGTTGTTACTGATTTATTGATTTAGGTATGTAAACATGCAATTTTTAGTAAAAAATTTGACTTAAATCAATAGATCAATAGATCAATGAATCAATAGATCAGTAGATCAATAGATCATGATTGGACAGGAGGGTAGGTTGGGGGGCATATTTATCTGATTACTGATTTAGGGGTATGTAAAACATGACAATTTAGTAAAAAATTGACCTTAACTCAATAGATCAATAGATCCAATAGATCAAATAGATCATGGAATGGGACAGGAGGGTAGGTTGGGTGGCTTACTTCTTTACTGATTTACTGATTTAGGGTATGTAAACATGACAATTTTAGTAAAATTGACCTTAATCAGATAGATCAATAGATCAATAGATCAAGTATGGACAGGAGGGTGGTTGGATCATGATTGGGACAGTGGGGTTAGGTGGGTGGCTTGATTAACTGATTTTACTGATTTAGGGGTATGTAAAACATGACAATTTTTAGTAAAAAATTTGACCTTAATCATAAGATCAATAGATCAATAGATCAATAGCATGATTGGACAGGAGGGTAGGTGGGGTGGCTTGATTTACTGATTTACTGATTGAGGGTATGTAAAACATTAACATGGTTAGTAAAAAAATTGACGCTTAATCAAATAGATTCAAATAGAATCAATAGATTCAATAGATCAATTAGATCAATAGATCACAACTGTTAGGAGGGTGGGTGGATGGTGGTTTGATTTACTGATTTAATGCTTGACGTATGTAAAAAGGTAGGTGTTATACCGAGTTTCCATCGTTTTAGGTCAATATTCAGATTTGGGGGCGGGTCCCCGAATTTGCGTCAAATCGGTCATTTTACCCCGTATACATCTAAGATACAATAACCTAAAAAAGCTGTATATCAAGTTTCGTTGTTTTAGTCAATATTTCAGATTTTGGGGTGAGTACCCGTCTCGGGGCACCCACAGTCATTTTACATCCGGGGTCATCTAAGATACATCCTAGAGGTTGTATACCAGTTCATCACTCTAGGTCAATATTCAGATTTGGGGGCTGGTCCCACAATTGTGGGTAAAATCGAGTCTTTTTACCGCGATACACCTAAGATACAACCTAAAAAGGCTTTATATCAAGTTTCAGCTTTCTACATCAAGTATTTAATGTTTGTGGGTGAGGATCCCTTGCTGGGGGGATCCTAGGACACCCCATACGGTCTTGATAACCATTCATTTCGAACTCTACGACCTCGATAAACCTTATAAGGACACCATCATTGTTGTTATACGAATGTTTATTAACACGGCTCCGCAGTGGCTCCAGCACCGGTGCCGGAGCCAACTCCGCAGATTCACATATCAAGTCTTTCTCTAGAAACTCAACTCCGAATCCTCTCACCAAATTTCAGCCAATTACGAACACTTTGATTTTTAAGTGGGGTGGGGTCCCCTTCGGGACCCATGGGGATGTAACTTTGTATATGACTAGGGTACCCCCACTAACACCCCTCCAAATTTTAACCCAATACGATAACCCTTAACCCATATAGATGTATATCGAACTCAGAAACTGGATGCGAAGAAGCAACCTCGGTGGAAAAAAAAACAGATAATAATAATAATAATAATTAATAATAAAATAAATAATAAATAATAATAAATAATACAGACAGATCAACACTAACCGATGTGAGCCACTGATACGCCAGAGAGAGCCGCACAACTGCGGCCGGAGCCGTGAGCCAGACTCGCAGCATACGTCACGTACACGTATGTCGAGTCGGAGTCGGACGCAGCAGGAGTCGGAGCCAAGTCGGAGCACCACTCACCTCGAAATTATGATCACTCCGTGATCATAATTTCTTTCGACGTAAGAATAATAAATAATAAGTAATACACAACAAACACAAACAAACATAGACAAACATAGACAAACATAGACAAACACAGACAAAACCTTCGGTTTTGGTCTGTTTGTCGGATTGATAGCCCTTCGGGCTATCAATTCCTCCACATATAACCCTAATATATCTCTATTCATTTATATAGAAAAAAAGTGGTCTCGGAGTGGTCAATAACTACTTATATTATATATATATATATATATAATATTATATAATATATATATATTATAATAATATATATATATATAATAATATATAGTATATATATATATATATATATATATATATTATATATATATATATATATATATATATAGTATTAAATATATACAGTATATATGAGGGGCAATTGTAAGTCATTTGACAATAAGGTGGTTTAATTCCTTTTTGGAGTCTATTCCACTTTTAATTATTAACTGTATTTTATGTAATGTACAATATAAATTATTTAGCCCAGAAAGGAAAAGTTCTTTATTTATGTTTGCTCCAGAATTGCTCATGACACAATGAACGCTTGCTCTTTCAACATTCCATTTTTCCAACATTTCGTCAAATTTTCTTGAAATATATTCTCATGTGAGCCGATCTTCTAAAAGTACAGCACCAAACACAATCTCCTTCTTGTTGACAGTATGTACAGTCAGGCTAAGCAGCGACGCCTTAGTTGAAATATCTGACCATAAACCTGTAGTCAATTCAAGTTTATCGACTTTATTTCATCAATTATTTTGTTGAAAACAGATTCATATATTTCATTGCATATCAAGAACGAGTAGAAATTCCACTTCCTCGGTTTATATTGAGAAACAACTTCCGCCAAAAATATCACGAATCCAAGATCTTTCTCATGACTGAATGGTAGATCATCCATCACTATTGTTTCAACTAAACGCTTTCAGACTCCCTTAGATTTGTTATCAATTGTATCCCAATGTTTTGTAGGATGAAAATACTCTTAAATATTTGATTTAGTTGTCTGAGCAGCAGTTTTTTTCTCTGTCTTTATTTTCTTTATGGCCCGCTTCTTCATCAGTTACATAGTTATACTGTTTCTTATGATTCGATCTTACAGCAAAGTCGTTCGTTGTTATTTCCTTGGAAATGTATTATAGGAAAAAAAAACATTTTACAGTGTCACTAAAATCTTCCGTAAAGTATTTCCAAACAACACTTTTCCCTTTGACGCCGTAATAGTATATGTAAGAAAGAAAGTTGAATAACTTTTAGCATTTTAAAACAGTACAACCACTAATAAATGAGGTTTTGTTTAACCGAAAATGAAACATGTAAGAGACTGCTCATTGGGCCTCAATCTACGATACAATAAAGGAGAAAAGTGTTTTCATTGAGAAGTATTGGGATCTTGGAATTTTTTTGTTCAAAAGGTTAAATAAAATTTCGCAAATGATAATTAAATGTATGTCTGCGTTGTAACATATCTAAACAGCCATTTATTTTATTTTATTATTATTTCTATGTCTAAGAACTAATGCAATATTTCTTTGACTAATTTATTTGTTATGACTTTATATATATATACTATATTATATATCTCTATATATATATTTTATATACTATAATATATATATATATATATATATATATATAATATATATATATATTTTATATAATATATATTATATATATATATTTTATATTAATATATATATATATATATATATATATATATATATATATATATATATATATATATATATATATATATATATAATATATATATATATATATTATAATATATATATATATATATTATATATTATATATATAGTATGTATATATATTATATATATATATATTATATATACGTATATATATATATATATATATAATATATAATATTATATATTATAAAATACTTTTTAATTCATAATTATTAAAAATTAATAAACAATTGAGACAAATTCAAATACTTTTCAGTATTTTTATATAATATGCAAACCATCTGAATTTTAATAATTTGCTGGATGCGACAGGCGGTTGTTTCAAAATCGTGAATTGCGAATATGGACAAGTGTGCGGATTGTATGTGGATGTTATGTAATAGGCATGTTCAGCGAAACGGATTCTTTATCAATAATATTATATATAAAAATAATTTACTTAATTTACTAATAGGATCATAAATAATCTAAATATATATGTCAATCTTTCATAAATTACGCAACTAATTAAACCTTATGTTTTTTACGTCTACAAACACTTGTATTGTACTATGCCAGTTTTTTGTTAGATACAACATAAATAATAAAGGAGAGGGAGCATTATATAATTGGAGGCGAGTTAAAATTCACTTCAATTTAATCAAGGCTTCTAATTGGATTTTTCTATTATTTCGTATTTTAAGAAATATATAATTGATATTACAATAACTTTTACCGAGGGACGGAAATTAAATAAAATCTTTTAGTCCAATTTCTCTTTGCATTAGAATAGAATCTATGTATATTTATATGTTTTAATTAGTAAAAAGTAGTAATTTCTTTTATTATTGTATATGGTATATCCAGAACACCCTTTATATTAAACATTAAATTCATTTCGATATCTCACGTCTATATATACTATCACTTTCACAAATATGATACTGGTTGTGGATTTTTAACTAAGAAAAATTGGAAACCAAAGAGCGCGGGTAAGGTATTTTTTACAATGCCTTCATCTATTTTTAAGGCCGAATTAACACAAGGGAAAGAAACTCAATATTGACTCTCGATTATTGGAGTTGGAAAGTTATATATGGGGATATTATATGTGGATAGTAATTTTTGAGATACTTAATGAGCATTTTGAGAAATTATTGAAGGGTCAATAATGAAATTTTATATAATTGCGTAATGTTCATAACCAGGTAGTTTTTCACTCTACAATACGAACTATCAGTCCCATTTTAAATATATTATTTTTAAATCGAGAATTGTGTCAATGTCTAATCAAGAAACTAAATAACTAGTGCAATTTCTCGTCGGGAAAACATCACCGTGCTTTTTGCGAGAAAACTAGTATTATATTTACGTCACATGCCGTGTAAATATCCTAAAGATAATCATTGGTTTATTTTTTCGAAAATATTAGAACATTATGAGATAGCTGTTGACTATGAGTTGTATAGAACCAATATATTTATTTTACTTTCATAAAACGGCGACCTAAATTATGGATGAACCTGAATTGCCTAACTTTGTGTCAAATTATAAAACTTATTAAGAGAAAGATAATATAAAAATTTAATATTATTGTTAATAATTTTTTATTAGTGCCAATTAAATTTACATTTAATTATAAAGAAATAATAATCAGAAATATTTAAGTAAGGATTAGTGGATACGTTAAATATTAAAATACTAAAATATATTTATGAATGTCTTAATCATAGAATGTTTTAAATGTAAACCTAGTATTTTATTTTTTGATATGTGCGACTAAAAATAAAGTTAAGGAAAGAGGGTTACTTTTTTAATTCGTAGCAACTGAGAGCAAACTAGATATTATATAGATTTTCATATTTTCAGAGATATGATAAGATGAATATTTTCCGCTGAGTTATGACTTTAAAGGATATAAAAATCTTCCTTTACGAGCATTATCTGATGGCTTAAACTAGTTATTCTAGAAGACCAATTAAAAAATTATATCTTTTTATCATTACAAAAAGAGATAATTTGTTTGATAATAATTTCGACGACCGTATTAATTAACTTTCAAATGGCACTTATATTTAACGAAAATAAATAAATATAATTATATTATATTAATACACTATTATCTCTTTTTTTATTCTCTCTATATATTTATTGTTTTTTATATTATTAAAAAATTCATTTAAATTATAAAGATAACGAGGAAATTAAAATGTCACTTAAATTTAAAAACTCTAAAGTGTTGTTATATGTACTATATATGGACCATGATATTCTGTGGAATTTATCAAATTATTGATATTATTGCTGGATGGGCGAAGCGTTATGTTAATTCAAATATCGGGTCTTAGTAACTGCGAATTATTTTAATTTATGGACAAAATACTACATGGCAACAACTTCAAAGGTTGACTACTTGAACAACATAACTCGGTACTTAAATTTTTATCACTATTAAAATTTAATTGGTAACTAAGTGAATTATTCAGATAAAACTGAAATTTTATTTGAAGAAGATAAAATATATGAAGATAAACATAATTACATAATTATACATTTATATAAACAAATGAGTCTATATTATCAATGTTATGATTATAGATCTTGATCACCATTAACGATTCTGGTTTTATATTTCTTGTGCTTGCAGAGACATTTATGTTTTGTTTATATATACACATTTCTTTTAAGATTTCCACTTGCAATAATGAAAAATTTTCGGAGGGAAGGAGAATAAAAATCTCAACCAAATATATATATAATTATAATATATTATATAATATATATATATATATATATGCCCGCGAAATTTATCCAATCACCTTTGAAAATTGCATCTATTAAGTATAATTTCAAGGTCGAATATCTCAGCTGTTTTTCGCTCTAGCTATATCCAGTAACTTTTATATTGTATATCTATATAAGAACTTTCAAACAGATTTGTAAATTAGTGGCTTCATAGCCATCGTAGAGACGTGTTGTGTCGAAGTTTGCCTAATTCGTGTTTTTTGCAGTTCCTGTTATATGTGGTTATTGTTTTCAGAAAAAATGCTGTAAATTAAATGCAAGTGCAATGGGTGCTTAAAAACATCTTAAGGATCAAATCTCAAAGTGCTGTGGTTGCTTTATATACATGTTGTAAACCAGAGAGAGAAATAGCAAAGCAATTGAACATATCCCAAAATACGGTAAATTTATGAATCTCTTGAGCGAATTGTGGTATCATACCAGTCCATTAAAAAACGAAGTTGCAGGTCAAAAAAAATAAATTTAAGAACAGACAAACTTGTGAGACGTTTAGTTTTCATTAACCTAATAATAACAGCAAAGAAAGTGATATATAATATGATTAATTTGTTATCTGATGTGTCTGTACGAACTATTCAGGATCGGTTCCAAAAGGAACTCTCATTACCATCCGGTCATGCAGCTAAGAAACCATTA
>JABUQX010117048.1:0-45000 GCA_015478945.1 Trachelipus rathkii
AAGAGATGGATTTGTTAAATAATTGAGATTAGAAGTAAAAACTGTCTGTTATCTTCTATTACATGAAAATATTTCTTGCTTTGGGGTTTGAGATTTTAATTTGTGGGGTCAGGCGGAATTTATCTTCTGAAACCTGATTCACCAGTTTCGACACATCACAAAAAAAGGCTGAATATACATTTGTATTTTATCTGAATTAATAAGTATATATATATATATATATAGTATATATATATATATATACTAATATTATATATATATATATATATATAAATATATATATATATATAGTATATAATCAAATATTTATATACATATATAATATATATTATATATAATATATGAAGTCGTATATATAAATATATATGATATATATATATATAATTATATATAATATTTATATATATATAATAATTATACTATATAATATATAAATATAATATATTATAATATATATATATATATATTAATATTAATAATATATATATATATATATTATAATAATATATATATAAATATATATTATACTATATTATATATATATATATATAATATATAATATATTATATATATATTATATAATATATATAATATTAATATTTAATATAAAAACATAACATATATATATATATAGCAATTATATATAATATTATGATATTATATATATATATATATATATATAATATAATATATAATATATATATATATATTATATATTATATAATTCTGATACTGTGTGGATAAAGACGTCGTTAAATACAGAAGAAATAGATAAAGAAACCAAGCTGGGAAGACATCGCGAGAAGTGAAGAAAAAAAAATTTATGAACAAATAAAGTTCTCTTCAAAATAGATTCAAGTTTTTAACGAACTGGAAATTTGTTCAAAAAATGATTTAAAACAATTAATTTTAGAATTTTAAAAATTTGTATTTGAACGGTCATAGATACAATATATTTTGATTTGATAAATTAAATAGAATGTGGAGTGGCATAATTAACCGTAAGTTGCTTTTCTTGGACTCTGGAATATGCGAGGTTTTCTTGCTTTTGTTTTACTGTGAAGAAGACCATTCCAAGTGATCTCAAGGATTTAAGTG
Source organism: Trachelipus rathkii (assembly GCA_015478945.1). Taxonomy (NCBI): domain Eukaryota; kingdom Metazoa; phylum Arthropoda; class Malacostraca; order Isopoda; family Trachelipodidae; genus Trachelipus; species Trachelipus rathkii. The sequence continues at coordinate 1,099 of JABUQX010117048.1, forward strand.
CAACTTAGTAACTAGGACTAGACAGTAATCTAAAATAAAAATTAAGCTACAAGTGTTCGCAAAACAATCAATCATCGAGTGTAAAGAGTCAATCTTTGAGGTTTCTACTTTGCTCCTTTACTTGAAAAAGAATCACCTCAAGTTTTTCAAGTGCACTTAGTAAAGAATAGAAGTACTTCAAATATGAATTAACCATACTATGTTGCGAAAAAAATCAACATCAGTGACTAGAATAAAGTTAATTTAACGTAAGAAAAAAAGGGAGACCTGTGAATGAAAAGAGTGTCTTAAAGATAGTTAAGAGGGTATTCCATCAAGGAAAGTATATCAAGCAAGAAAGAATAAAGTGTAAAAAAAGCAAAGGAACTCTAAGAAGAGTATCTTCAAGTCAGAAGGAGATTACATCAAGGATCCTTTTGATTTACATACGGATAGATTACATAAGGAATTTATACGAAGCGAAGTGAGATTAATTCAAGGTGAACTTATAAATCGTAATTCATGACGAACTCTGAGAAGAAGGAGTGAGTGTCTCAACATTAGGAAGAGATACACAAAGTAATTATAAATTTCCGTCAACCAATAAATAAGTGTTTAATTTAAGTTTATATGATATAGTGTGAAAGAGTTATACGAATATAGATGTTAGGTATTTTTGTAGGAGGTGTTGTTGTTTGACGGTTTGTGAGCTTGAGGTATTGGGTAAGCTGCCCTCAGTTGTCGGGACTCCTCCGTAAGCGTGACAGCCAAAATCACAGTGTGGGAATAGTAAAAGTAGAGTGGTGAATAGAGAGGGTCAGGATAAACGAGATAAGGGGGAGAAGAGTAGGATGGGTAAATAGAGCTTTAGATAGAGTGGGTTGATGATCTGAGAGGATGAAATTGAGGGATCTGAAAAAGGGAAAATGTGGGTTACGTTCGAAGAAAAAGAGGTTGGATGTGCCTCGAATTGACAAACAAAGCTAAAGACTAGAAGGAGATGGACCTGGAAAATTTAAGGGTATGATTTCGGGGGTGAACGAGAGAGGGAGGGCGAGGGAAGGGGTAGGAATAGTTATGAGGAAAGAGGTGTGGGATAAGGTAAAAATGTGCAAATAGGTGAGTTCGAGAATAATGTGGGTTAAAGTGAAATTTGGGGGGGGAATGTGGGTTTTTATATGCGCGTATGCACCAGTAAATGGAGCGAGGGAGGAGGAGAGAGAAAGATTTTGGAGTGAGTTGAATGATTGTTGGGAAAGTTTCGGGGTAAATGAAAAAATTTGTTTATTAGGAGATTTGAATGCAGGAGTGGGAAGAGAGGAGATGGGGAGAATTATAGGTCCATTTGGGGTAGGGAAAGGAATGATAATGGAGAAAGTCTGTTGAGTGTGTGTGATAGAAGAATAGTAGTTGGGAATACTGGGTTAAGAAAAGGTGAAATATCAATTAAGTATACACTGGAAGAGTGAAGATAACGGGGGAGGGCGATATTGGATATGTTGTGTCTAAATATGAAAGATAGAGGCAGATGTACTTAGAAATGTAATATTCAGGTCGGCAGGCTAGGGGGTTTATTCTCGATCACTATTTGGTGGTGCTAGGTTACGGGTAGGGGGAGAGCTTACGGTTTAAGAAGAGAAGAAAACGAGGAGAATAGAATCATAAAAGGTGAAAAGATTAATGAGACATGTGTATAGAGGGAGTTCTAGGCAGGGTATGAAGGATAGGTGGAGGACTGTGGGAGGACGGAATTAGGGTGGAGGAGGAGTGTGAAGAGATTAAAGAGACAATTTGTGAGAGGCCAGAAGGAATGTGGACTAAAAAAGTGGGAGAAGTAAAGGAAAGGAGTAACTGGTGGAGTGCGGAGGTGAAAGAGTTTGGTGAAAAAAGCAAAAAGAGGTCTATGTGAAATGGTTGGGAATAGGAGAAGGGAAAGCTGGGAGGAATGATACGAAGGGTTAGAGTGAAGCAAAGAGGGCGGTGGAGAGGGCGAAGAGAAATGCACAAATAATGAATGTGAGAAAGTGACAGAAAATTTTGTAAACAGTGAGCAAGATATTCCTGGAATAGAAGTAAATTAAAAAAGGAAGAAGAAGGAGGGGTAGGGAGAGGGTTAAGGAAGGGGAAGGGGAATGGATAGAGGGAAGGATATGGTGAGTAAAAGATGGGGGGGGGGAAAAATAATTTTAAGAGGATTATTGAATGGAAATGGTGGGAGAAGATGAGGAGGAATTTACAAAGAGGTAGGATGGGGGTGGAAGTGGTGGTGCCGGACAGCGATATTGAAATAAATGGTAAGAATTATTAGGGGCTTAACGAAACGAAAAAAAGGAAAGTCCACTAGTTCTAGAGTGTGAGTGATGGATAATGTACAGTGGTAGGTGCGAGGGTTGGAGAATGGCTGTATAGGTTAGTATAGATTTTAGTTGGTAGGAGGGGAGAGGTTTCCACAGATTGCGAGATGGTGTTGGTTCCACTGTAGCTAAAGGAAAGGGGATAGGATGGAGTGTGGGGAATTAAGAGGTATTTTGTCTTTTGAGGGTAGTAGGGAAAGTGTATGGGAGGATACTAATTGAGAGGGATGAGAGATTTAACGGAAGAGAGAATGGGGAGGAACAAGGAGGATTAGGGGGGGAAGGGGGTGTGTGGATCAAGGTTTTCCAAATAAGACGCTTGTGGAGATAAGTATACGAAAGGAAAAGGGAGGTGTATGGGTGTTTTTTCAGAGTCTGGAGAAAGCATATGATAGAGTGAAGACGGGGGGATTTATGGAGGGTCTGGAGGAATATGGATAGCCGGGTAAATTTAGGTGTAAAGGTATTTAGGGCCTCTTTATAGAATAGCAGTATGTGGTGTGAAGTATTAGAGGGAGAGTGAATGTTTGGGGTAGTAGAGAGGGTTGAGACGAACAGGGAGTGTAATGTCACGTTGCTTTTCAATTATCTATGGGAGAGTCGTTCTGCCAGAGGACGATGAGCGGAGAGGAGAGGGGTGGAATCTGATGGATAGGTGATAGAATGGGTAAGTGAACCATATACGAGTGCGGACTGATACTGCCTTAGTGTGAAGAATTCAGAAGGGCGTAGTATTTGGTGAAGGATTTGAGAGAGTGGTGGAAAAAGGCTCTTAAGATAAATCCCAGGTAAGAGTAATGAGTGTTAAGTGTTGAGGATGGAGGAACAGATGAGGGGATCGTGGGTTAGAGATTAGAGTAGGCAGGTGTAGTATTACGTAAAGAGATAACAGGATTGCAGATAATTTAGGATTGGATTTGGTAAAGAATGGAGGGATGAAGGAAAGATCAGATCACAGAGTAGGACGCAGAATGAGATCATTGAGTGGTTCTGAGGGAATTAATGGAATGCGGGATTATCACTATAACTAAGAGAGGCTATGGTTGAAAAAATCTTGTGCCAGCGGTACTATATGGGGGTGAAACATGGGGGTGAATTCAAGGTCAAAGAAGAAGTTGGAAGTTGTTGAGACTGAAAGGGTTTGAAGACGCGGTATATGGGCGGTTAGTAAAAGAGAGAGGATTAGGAATAGTGTGGTGAGGGAGAGAGATGTGATTGGAAGAATGGTTTGGTGAGAATAGCAGAAAGGGAAATGTTAAGTATGGTTGACATCTGGCAAGAATGGGAGGAACCAGAGGTGGTTAGGGAGAGTTTGGAGGCGAGGGAATAGGAAGGAGAGAAGGGGGAGCAAGACAGAAGGTGGATGGATGGAATTATTAAGGAAATGCTTGAAATAGAGGGATGAGGTGGAGCGAATGTAGGGTGTTGGCGAGAGATAGAATGGCATGAGGAGTGGGTGAGGGCAAGAGAAGGAAATAGAATTCAGAGAAGCTGCACGTACCTACTACCTGCCCTTAAGCGGAGAGCAGTTGGTTTTAAAATAATAACTAATAATATTAATATTAATATATATATTATATATATATACTATAATATATATATATTATATATATATGTTATAATATATACTTATAATATATATATATTATATATATTTATATATATTATTATAGTATATAAATATTATATATAATATATATCATAATATTATTATATATATATATATTATATATAATATATATAGATATATTATATATTAATGTAAGAACTTCTTCTCAAATGTGCATCAATAACCCAATCCTCAGCATCAATCCTTTTGCGCGTGAAAATGTTGAAGTCGGCGTAATTTTTTTAGCACAAGCCCTCACTATATATATAATATATATAATATATATATATATATATAAAATTAAATATATATATATCATATATATATATAATATAATATATAATATATATTACTATATTATAATATATATAATATACGGAGGGCTGTCTATAAAAGTACTCCGACCTTCAATTTCGCGCCAAAGATTGATGTTAGGATGGGTTACTATGCCCGATCTTGAAGAAGTAAAGTTTAATTCGTCATGCTTGAAAATCTTTCTCGGCCTTGCGGTCGAAACAATCGTTCGCTACAAGTTGCAGTCGAGTGAGTCTGTCTATTGTAACGGTCATCAAAATTTGATTTTTTGTAAAATGAGTGAACGAGTTGAACAACGCTACTGCATAAAATTTTGTCAAAAGCTTGGTGATTCTCAAAGTGAAACAATTCGTAAGATTCAGATGGTGTTTGGAGACGATGCTATGGGAATAACATGCAATTAAGGATGCTCAACCCGATTCAAAAAGACGGTACATTCAGCTGAGAGTGCCTCACAGTTTTAGGAGCCAACGATACTTGCTCGGCGAATGAAGCTGTTTTGAGAGCGTAGTTACAATCTAATAAAGGGAGATGTCGTTTGACTGTACCTAAAGATTGACGAAGAAGCTGAGAGTCAGTAAAAGATTTCCAAACATGCAATTTTGCGAGATGAATTTGGAGCATGCCGAAATGCTGCAAAATTTGTGCCAGCAAGATTTTTGTCGCTGGAACGAGAAAGAACTCCATCTTACATGTTGCACAGGTTGCTGGATACTGCCAACACCGACCTAGTTTCTGACAACATTATAACTGAGATTGATTCATGGGTTACGGCTATTACCCAGAAACAAAATCATAGTCATGCGCAGCACGGAGCATCCACAGCCCAGCCGAAAGCGCGACAGGTGAGAAGCCAAATCAAGGTGATGCTAACAGTGTTCTTTGATATCCGTGAATTGTGCATCACTGAGTACGCACCGAAAGACAAGATCAGTGAACAAAAGAGTATTAAACAAGAATGTGTCCGGGTCGACTCCGGGAAGCAATTCGCTGTAAAAGACCAGATCTCTGTGAGGGGAAAATTGGCAGTTTTATCGCGACAATGCTTCCATCCATTCCATCACGCAATTTGAACTTCAGGCTTTCTTGGCGAAACATGGATTGGCAGTCGTTCGCCAACCTCCCTACTCACCAGACATGGCTCCTTGCGACTTCTGGTTATTTCCGAAATTGAAGAGCCCATTGAAAGGATTCCGTTTTCAGAGTAGAAACGAGATAATGCAGAATGCGACGTCGGAGTTGAACATCATTCCAAAAGAAGCCTTCCAGAATTGTGTTCGGAAGTGGAAAGAACGGTGGGCTAAGTGTGTGGAGGCGCAAGGAACCTACTTTAAAGAAGATTAAAGTCCCAATCCAATCAAGTAAGTAATTTATTTTTTAGAGCCAAAGGTCGGATACTTTTTAGCCCCTCGTATACATTATTATTATATATTTAAATAATATATATAATATATATTACTATATATATAATATATATACATAGTATATATATATATAATATATATATATATATATAGTATATGAATAATTTATATATATATATTAATAATAAATATATAATATATAGTACTATATATATATATATATATTATTATAAATATATATATATATATATATAATAATTATAACTATATACTATAAATATACTATTATTATATATATTATATATTATATAGACAAAAAGCTCATATTTTTTAGATATATATATATATATATATATATATATATATATATATATATATATATATATATATATAAATATATAATATTATTAAATATATAAGATAATAATATATATATATATATAGTATAATATATATATATATATATATATATATAATATAATACCTGAGTATATGAAACTCTCATCCCGCAATTGGCAAGTGTGAACATACATTGCCTAATCCCTATCTACAAGGATCCACAAACAAGAATTCAAATTCTTAATACCAAAACTATTCTGATGATAGGTTGATGACTTTTATGATTAACTTAATATGTTCCACTATTCCAATAAATCACCATGTTAAATTAATTATGGGTGATTTTAATGCTAAAATTTGGGAAATATAAACAACATGAAAAACAGTGGGTGAATCATGCGTGAGGAGAGAGAACGGGAGAGGGTGATCGTACTAATTCAATTCTGCTGCTGAAACAGCTTAAAAATATATATAACGAATTTCATTCTTCAAAAAAAGAGTAAATGGAAAACAAAAAAACAAATTACTTCATAATAAATTAACAATAAATTCTTCTTCAAAACACATAGTCTATATAGACCAAATACGAGAGCGATCAAAAAATGGTAAGAAGCAAGATCAAAATTAACATCAAACAACAGAGAAATTCGGTTCAAAACGAAATCCATTTATTTGCACTTTCGAAATTCATCCGAAAACCGGGAAAATTTTCGACTTAAATTAAATAACAAATTGATACTTCACATGCATCTTTTAGAATGGAAATTTGGATGACATAATTGAGATAATCAAATAAGGTTGTGGAATGTACAAAAGAGACATGAAGTAAAACGAAAAATGGTTTTAACATGTACGTGGTATCGTCAAGCTATAAATATTTAATAGAACAAGGAAGAAAGATGAAACATAGCACAATGTTAGAAAAAGAACAAATGAGATAAGAGCCGAGATAAACTTATAAACAGGGATCTCAACGACAAACATATAGAAATTACAACAATAGATTAGTTCAAAACTGCTATTGAAAAGATAAATGTCGCTTAAAATAGGCGAAACATAGCACTGCATCCAGAAAGACAACAAATACTGCACTCAACTGATAAAATGAAATTGATAAATAATAAATAAGAACGTATAATGCGAAAAGAGTGGAAGAATTTACCACAGAATTTACAAAAGTCGAGGGGAGATGCCCTGATACAATGGAAGATGCTTGAAGAATTCAAGACATTTTCTGTTAAAAGTTCAAAGAGGAGATAAATTGTATGAAGAACAGGAAAGATGTCGGATTGTGACGGCATAAGCAATAGACCATTATTAAAGAGGGGGGGGGGGGAGACCATTTATGGACCCCTCCCAAACTATTCACCCCAGGCTTAAGCGGTTAAAAATGTTCTAAGTTTGGATGAACGCCGACATGTAATACTATATTCTTCAATAACAGGATGGCAAGTCACGATCTTAAAAAACCTACTACCAGTAATCACAAGATTGTCTACACAAATTATAAGCAATCAGATAACAACAAATTGATACAACCAACAATCGAAAAGGAAAAAAACGAACGGCTGGCTACCGTAGTGGGTATCGGTACAACGACCAATTTACAAGTACTCCAATAACTACAGAAAGCTGCCAATGAAATCAATTCCATTTAGCAATTGCAATTCGTAAATTATGAAAGGCTCTTTGACTCGCTGTGCTACAAGCTCGTTATAAATGCCTGGGTACTCACGGATAAACACAACTATATTGAAAACTTCTAAAGAATTTTATTCGAGAGCAACTTCGTCCTTTTTACTACAACAGCATAGAAAAAAAAATAAAATTGAAGAAGAAAGGAGTTAAATAACGCATCATAGCTCTCTCAAACTATTCACTTGCGGTATTGGAGAGAGTACCTTAGAAACTATGACTAGAATTCAACAGGAAATAAATGTTAAATGGTAAAGTAAACATATTATGTTTACAGGAACATAATTCTTGTTTTACTTTCATATCCTCTAAACAAAAATCATATATATATATTATATTATATATATATATTATATTATATATTATATATATATATATATATATATATTATTATATAAATATATATAGATATATATAATATATATATATATATATTTTTAATAATATTGTATATATATATATATTTATATATATTATATTTATTAATATATTATATAATATATATATATATTATATATATATAATATATATATATATATTAATAATTATATGTATATATATATATATATAATACTATTATAATATATATATATATGATATAATATATAATAATATATATATATATACTATATAATATATATATAATTATATATATATATATATAAATATATAGTATATATATATATATATATATATAATATATATATAATATAATATATATATAATATTATAATTATATAATTATATATTTATAGTATATATATATATATATATATATTATTTTATAGTTTATAGGTTACAAGTTATCTTAGATATTTATATGTATTTATACAGCTGTATTTTGGATGAAGAACATTTTATAATAATCTTATATTATATGTATTTATATATCTGTATGTTTGGATAAGATACAGTTTTAATACTTATATTTCTTATATATATATATATATTATATTATATTTAAGCTATTTAGAGGTAATTTTCAATACAGGGGGCAAGTCGATTTTCATAAAACTTGCATTGGAAATGCTCAAAATCATTTGTAAAGGAAAAATATAAGGAAAGATCAGGAAAATAACCTGAAAAAGCTATGAAGACGCAATCTGTACTAAATTTCATGGCACACGATCACTTATCAACCATTTTTTTTTTTAATTTTGCAAAAAAAAAAAAAAAAAAAAAAAAAAATTCCAAAAGGAAAACTGCGATAACTTTTTAGCTGCTTATTCCGATCAAATAGAAACTTTCAGGGCATGTATAGTAGGGGAGAGCAATACCTTTTTATATTTAGATCATGTTTTTATATACCCAAAATACTGTTTTACCTGTATGCCCAAAGGCAAAATGTTGCACGTACAAAAAATACCGATTTAGATATAAACGGACTAACTTCCCCAATTACATATTCTCTGAAAATTTCATGTAAATCGGACGATCAAAGAAAAATTATTTCAACTTTCCATTTAAGAAAACTATTTTCAATTAACTGAGTTGATTACCGTTGGGATTTGGTACCAAATATCAAAAAATTAGGTTAAAAAGTTTTAGATAAGACCTATCTTAGTATATAATTCAAGTTTCAAAGTCATTTCGACCAAAATTGAAGGAGGTAAACCACAAAATGTCAGGAACATGTTTTTTCTTCAATGAAAATGCAGAGCAAATCAAGTGGGACACAAAATAAAAACTGAAATAGACATTTTAGGGGCCATAAAAAGCTGTATCTTAATTTTTATTTGGTGCAAATGGCCTGAAAATTAAGAAAATTACGCTCATTTGAGTAATTTCCGGTTTGGGGCTGAGCCCCGACAAATATCAAATCTAAAGTTGAAACCTCTCCTTAAAAATAAACTTATTGACTAGACATATGATGGGGGTCACTGTGATGTCATCTGAACTGAACAGACTTCAAATGAAAATTTGCCGCTATGCTCCTATGGCCCTTTTAACTCATTGCTTGGCTCATTATTTAAATCTTGTACTTACTACATGTTAGAACTTTATTTTCAGCACATTTCAATAAATTTCAGCTTTCTTTCATAAATCTTTTAAAAGAATAATTGCTTTAGATAGAATTATTGGCAAAAGAATTCCGACCTGCATAGCTAAGTGAGATGGAATTCAAATTGCAAATTATCGATTAAAATGTGATTCGTCAATGAGAGAGTTAAAGGTGATTTAAATTTTTTTGAAGAACTTATTAATATCAATGATATCATTGGTAAAACTATACGGCAGGCAGAAGCATATATTGAAATAAAGTGTCCGAATTTGGCCTTGTTTTTTTTACCTTCTGGTCTTTCAAAAAATTTTCTTTAGAAACTGAATTTGTATATAATATTTCTACAAAAAAAAAAAAAAAAAAAAAAAAAAAAAAAAAATCAGATGTTAAGATGTGTGCGAGTCAAATATCTATTTACCAATTATGTGTTTCAAAATTATTATTATGATAGAGCCCAAATTGAAATGGGAAATTCTCCTCGTACTTCATAAGGTTGTCGTGAAAGCAACGATGATGCTTCAATCTTGCCATTATAAAAGAAACTTAAATCAAATTATTAATATTACATTTCAAATAAGATTACGATGTTTAAATATAGTATCCCATAGATTTTTGCGGCTACACAATTCAATCCAGTTTAATGTTTTCGTGAGAAATTTTCAGATGCTACTTTAAATTCCTTGAGGGAAAATATTTTTTTTAAAAACATTTGTTAAAAGAATGAACTAATTACTATTTAAGCAGATGAAAAAAATCAGCATCTTATTCACAAAACTCATATTCAAATTATTGTGCAGAATATTATGGAAAATTATTTTTGTGATATATTACCTCATTTGTACAGACTTTTTAGTCTTATTGTCCTAATATTACCCTTCATATAGGTCATCGTCAGCTGGAAGAAGTTTTTCTTGTTTATACTGCGTTGAAATATAGTTAAGAAGTACCGTGAAGCAAGTGCGATATCAAATTTGGCTAATTTCTATGGAAAGGACTCTAGTTAAGTACCTCTCAAGTAAATAAATTTATCCGCAACAATTATATATATGATTAAATATAAATATATATATATATGTATTATAATAATAATAAATATAATATAATATATTATTATATATATATATATATATATATATATATAAATTAATAAATAATAATATACTTATTATATTATATATTATTATATAATATATATATATATCAATATATATATTAATATATATTATAATATATAATATATAAATATAATAATAATATATATATATATATTTATAAATATATATATTATAACTATATATATATATATATATATAATAATATATATATATCTAATATATATATTGTTTATATTATCATATAATAATTTATATATATATATATATATATATATATATATATATTATATATTATATATAATATAGATATATATATATATATATATATATAATATATATTTATATATTATATATATAGCTCGACTACTTTTAATAAAGAAATTTGCATTCCAAATCTGGAGTCTGGTTCTAAATTAAGATATTAAATACTAAAATATATTATACTAAATAAAGGAATTTATGATACACAGAAATTTGGCACTCCGATTAAACGTTTTATAACGCTTTATATTATTCTTTATCACCAAAAATTACAAAATATATCAATAAAATAGAATTAAAATCTTCATTAAGATTGAAAATGTATATATTTAAAGGCCTCTTTAAACTTTAAATGTATATATTTAAATTGCCCTTTAAACTTTAAATATATATATTTAGAGATCTCTTTAAACTTTGGAAACGAGACCGATGTTAAACTATCTTATGTTCTTGAATATAGCTTTGAGGTCTGATCTTGTTTTAGTTATTTTAGAGACCGGATTATTGGGGGGTATCATATTGAAGAGAGGAGGGGATTGGGTATCATCTTCTCTATTTCCAGCCGTCGAACCTCCAGACACCTATTTAATATATATAAAAAAAAAGATAAGAACTTGCACGTACGTAGGTATCATATTGATTTTTAAGACTCTCTGAATTAAATACAATTTATAACACCGTCAGCAGCGGCAGATGGCTCGGTAGAGCGAGAACTTGTAACTGCCGTGACTATTGGCGAGATACTTTCCAGCCTGAATGCGCATTTAAAGAACTACGGCTCTGCTGGTTGCGGGACGCTTTTTGGTTCTTAATTACCCTCTGCTGTAGCACATAGGCACGCGCGAAAACAGGGGTGCTCCGTGGATCTGCACCGCACATCACCGAGTGTTTGTGTGGCATATTGGTAACCGTTGAATTTCCAGAGTCTACCTAGTTTCGCATCGGTCGGGGGTGCTACATTGCCCTCTCTTTATGCGACATGGCCGAACTAGAATCAGGGCCTTGGCGTTTCTTAGGATCCACTGTGGACATTCTCATTCCATCCTATAATCGTCTTCATGATGTTTTCCTGCTGAACTGTTTACATGCTCCACACTTCAAAGCGGGGATCTGAAGATACGGAGTGCTCCGAATAAAATTTTATAGTCCGTAGGCCGTACATTTGTGTTCTCTTGTTGAGTTTGTTAGAACGGATTCTGAGGCGTGTAACACCCCTCCCATTGAATAGGCTCCGACCCCGTGAGCTGGGCGAGGAGTGGACAACTGCTAAAAAGAGAGCATAACACAATACAATATACAATATAAAAATCGAACATAGTAAGAAATGAGGCAAGTCAGCTAATTAAATTCCCACTAAATGGTGAACCCGACATTCTATTTCCTGTAACATACTCGTTTATCAAATTATTTTCAATATGACATGAATATTGGCAGAACAGATACTATCCACGTTTGTCATTAATTTATATCCTTAAAAGTAGATTATTTGGGTGTTGCTATATTCTCTTCACACTATGTTATACGTTATCTTGTAGAGGACGATATTTTACAAGACCCGTATTTCTCTCGTATGTCGTAGCTCCTCTCACCGGCTCCAAGGCATTCGAAAACAAAATAGTCTCTTTAATCTCTTAGGCAGTATCCCTAGGATAGGTCTCAAAGCTGATATGAGGCTGTCTTCTTAATCTTCCTAGTTTGGACATGCGATAGTGTGAGATTTGGTTAAATACTAGAGTTCCTAAATGTTTTCTTGCTGTGCATTTCATAATAATTAATATTGTGTTTTTCACTATACGTAAAAGTATCTATATTATCATCTGTGGAATTTCTGAGACTCTCCTTATTTAAAGAGAAAGACATCAATTCATCAACTAACGTAAGGACTTTAATGATAGTGGGGTATTAAATAATTGTATTACTTTGATCAGGACATGTTCCTCATTGGATAATTATCATTAACATCAATACCTTGTATTAAACTATAAACATTTTAATGTTTAAAATGACATATTTTACTTTAACATTTATTTCTCTATTTAATTGTACATTAATTATTTTTTTTATAAAATTCCCTTTTCATATCCATTATTATTAAATAATAAATACCATATACGTATTAATATATTATCAATATTATCACTATTCTTGCTCAGGTTAATTGATGAGGTTACACTATTCAAATATATATACTTATTAGTGAGTGTACAATCCATAGATGACTAGATAAATGATGAGCAAGAGCTGGACTTGTTTTGAAATTTTTGCAAGATGATACAATAGCGATTGCTTGAGTATGTGACTAGATTAGACTATAATGCTGTAACATAATCTTAATAATTAATAATCATAGTATTAATGATATTAGTGGCGCATATTATTCGAAAAAAAATTCGTTGGTTGAGAGATGGTAGAATATTGTGAGAGGAGTAAGTGTTAGGAGAAAAAACTATTAATATTCCTCTCAAAAAAAAACACCATTTGCCCGTAGAGAAAATTTAGGTGGTGGGGCCCTTGTTTTAAAGGCTGAGTGTATTTGGGTGTAAGCTGCTTCTTGTCATTTTATTACCAGAAAATATTAAGTTTTATTTTAACAAAATAAATTGTTCGCTATACTATACCGTAAAAAGATATCAAAGCCAGAATGAAGAGATAATAGTCGGTAGAACTGAACCTGAAAAAGTGGAGATAAAAAAACAAAATAATAGATCACATGGGTAATCTTCGAGTTTAGCAGGTTCCTGATATTAATTACTATTCAATATCTTTCATGCACTGTGAATAGATAATTATTCTCTGAGTTTTGTGAATTTAAGTGCGTAAATGACATCCCCTTATACAAGAGATACGAAAAAAGGGGGTTGCCAACCCTTCTCTCATATAATATAAGGAGCTCAAATATCAAAAATACGTATAACTGAGTAAAAAAGAAAATTTTCTAAATGGCGATCAATTCGCGTTATTAGTGAACCACGCACCCGTCATTAGCCTAGTCGTCATGATTTAACATGGAGGCGCATTTTGATAATATAAATTCGATAACTGGGGCTAATACCATTATCAGTAAATCTTGTGGTCTTATATCTTTATTGTTACTCTAAACAAGCTAATCATCTAATTGTGAGCCATTGAGAGCTGAGATGTTTTTTTTTTAAATCAGAACGGTTTAAACTAAGAAATAGGAAATGATTCGACATGGAGAACGAATTAATGTTTATGCAAATCTATATTTTATTACCTTCTTGTAAATTTTTGTGAGGTAAAAACTCTGCTGTACAAATTATGGGAGAAGTGCAATCATTTTTTAAATTCTCACCTTAAACATATAATTTTATAAGAGGCAAAAATTTATTAATTGAGTGAAAACAGAGTTCGGTCACACACCATGCCAAAATTGATATAGAAAGCCCAGAATGTCTTTACTGCCAATTTTTTATAAAAATCATCAAAATTTCTCTTTATTAGCATAATTATTTCTATAATATACGTAACAAGTAGTTGGAGTCCGATATTTTATAGACGAATTAATAGCTCACACTGGATGCTCTTGAACACTTTCAACAGTTTTCGATTAACAAAACTACCTATTATGACCTTTTCCATTTTGATTCAAATAGATTGATATTTTTTGCTGCGGCCGAGGTTAGCTTTTCACTGCATATTAAAGGCCCGTCTAAAAGTATGGTTGCAGGCTATGTGATATCGGCGATTATATGCTAATAGTATTATTACCAGGGTATAATCTGTGGTATATGCTTAATCTAATATTATCATTATCATCATACTGGAAAAGCGAGTGAATCATCCTAAAATGGACAACAAGGCGGCGCATTAATCGCTTTATTTTTTAATAAGAGACATGATAATGGTGAAAAATATTTCATAACATTTGTGGAGGCTATAAACCTTTTTTCTCCTAAAGACCATCTTAAATCATTTTTTTTTGGTAATATAGGGATGTAATAGTGGTGTGCGGAGAGTGCTGCGTTTCCTTCCGATTTGTATAATTATCACAGGTAGTACTCTAAAAAAAAATAAGAATGAATTATATCTTAATATTTCTTGGATTTGACATCCGAAGACACAGAAGATGGAAGAGAACGCCATCTCAAAAGCTTATTTAAAAGAAGCCCATAGGGATCCTTATAATAAGTACCATATTTTTTTTAAGAAACATAAATCACTGGAGGTATACTTTTAAAACCAAATAACAATACAGTAAGCTTAAGCTTAGTGAAAATGCCAGGCATTGAAAATGATTTTTAGTCTTTAGGAACATTCAGCCTCAATTGCTTCAAAAGTTTAAACTATTTTCGGTCACATATGGATCACTTTTTAATATAAAAAAAATAGTGTGTAAGCCTCAATGCCGTTTGGTTTAATTTAGTGCATATGTTACTAGGATCAGACTTATAGTATTAAGATTTTTGTTAAGTATAGGCCATAGATATCATGTGTATCCTAATTAAGAGCGCGACATGATCATATACCTGAACTAGAGGGCATGAAATGAGACCTAACCTTTTTGAGTGGATCTAAATAATGAAAAGTCTTTTGGTGAGTTTTATAACTGTGAGAGGCTGTACTACTTTTTGGTTTCTAAAACATGAGCACGATTTTCAACATTTATTTTTCATTACTATTTTTTTTTTGAGACATCCTGTGCAGTTTAATAAGAAGGGGTGCCCTGAGGGTGTCATTTCGATCCTCTTTAAATAAGCATGAAATCGCTTGGTATTTTTTTTTTTTTTGTCTAGGAAATGAATTAATTTTGTTATTTTTTTTCAAAAAAAAAAAATTTTTATAAGAACCCACTAGAAAAGCCTATGGGAAAATTCCAAACTATGAGAGGTTGTAACTGTTTTTCCTAAAGACATCAGTAATTTTTGTTTTTCTCATTCTTCAATATTATTTTTTTAGAGTCTATCCTGTGATCTTCATAAAAATCGGCGGTGAAGTAGTTCTGTGCTACTCTTACCGTTAATTTTTTATTAACAACATATCAAAACCATCGATTTTTTTAGAATCTGTTGAACTCGACTAATAAAAACTTCAAAAAATTTTGGATACCATTTTTGCAAATTATGTTTATAGTTTTAATACGTTAATTACAAGAACCAAAGTCAACATTACTCCACAATTACCCTATCTTTCACCACAGATCGTTCTAAAATTATACACATCCCTGACCTGCAACTTATTGGTTAACGGCCCAGTCTAGCCTATGCTTTAAAATAAGGTGTAAACTAGGGCTAGTTAACAGAAATTTGAATATATTTATAGTAAAATGCACTTTAAATATACATTTTTAACATTAGAAAACCACTGAATACTTTCACTTCAAACACGAACACCTTTATAAACTTATAAATAGATTTAAACTAAAAGATATGCATTTTTCACCGCTTCCACGAAGAGCTCTCTTCATATGTATCATGAACCCACATGATGAAACCATAGTGTATTAATATTATTAATCTTTGGCAATTTAATATTTTTCATAGTCATATATTTTTTTCCTGGGTTTCTCCAAAGTCAATGGTGTATAGTATAAGCTGTAATAACCCAATTATTAGATTGTGGTATAAAATGAACTATGGTAATAACTGGTACACATATTTAATGTTTGTAACATTTATGTGAAACAAATTTTGGATATTAATCGAATGGTCTTTGAATAAAAATTTTCTATTTCTTGTTTCAACAATTTGTTATGAAAGGCATATGAAGTGCCCGGAGTATATAGCAGTCTATGAATTTTTTTTCTCTTTTATTTTTTTTTTTGCTTATGTACTGTAAGAGCACCAATTTTTTTTTTATTAATTAATTTTTTGACTGTTTTGTGTAGACTTTTTTGTTATTATTGTTTTAAATTATATAACTGGATTTCGTAGCATTGCCTATGGCCTGCCGTATCTTTATAGTTGGTTTTGATTTGGGGGTGGGTTTTTTTTTCTTTGGCTATTTTTCTTTGTTTTTGTTTTTTTTTTCTTTTTTTTGATTTTTATTTTTTTATATTATTTTTTATGTTGATTTATATTATAAAATTAATACATACTTCTGTATTATACTTTTTTAATAGTTATGTGTATAAGAGGTTATCTGTTTATTATATTTTTTTTTTAAGTATTAATTTTGTATGGTTTCATTGGTGATTGTTTACTTGTCAGTGCGTTTTTATAACATATCAGGGTAATTTCTCTACGGTTTTTTTTACGTGTTTCTTTTTGTGGCTGCCCTTTTTATGGGCGGTGTTTCCTCGTCTCAGGGTCATCTACGCCCCGCGGCCAGTGAAAGTCTGGGGTTCGGCCTCTTTCCGGGGTCACCTACGGGGTAGGTATTTATTCCCCTCCCTTCGGGTGGGGTCTTCGACCCCCCTCCATATTCCAAGGTATTTTGGGTGTCGCGTGGGGTTCCTCTGCCCTCCCCTACGGGGTATGCTGACATTCTAGTGTTCCCGCCGGCTCGACTCCAAGGATATTTGTCATAATTATTTATATATAATATATACCTATATATACTATTATTATTATTTGAAGTATATATAATATATATTAATGATTATGGTACTTGAATATACTAGCAATTATATATAAAGTTTGAAATATACGTATTGAGGGCTGTCCGTATGGCAGGTGGGGGGCACTGCCCTAATTCTTTGTGCTGAAAAAAATGATACACTTAATGTGTTCCAGATACGCGTTTTTAAAGGATATGTTTTAGTAGATAAGAAAAAAAAATACATCAATCGATAGATATGAAGTAGTAATTCTATTAAACGTATTATGCATCATCTTATTATAATATTGTTTTCTGATATGTTTTAATTGGTTTTCCTACTTGTCTCATTATTGGCTTTATTAAAGTCAATTAGCTTTTGGGTTGACTTTATTACACTAGAGCTGTCTGTCTTCGGATATTTATTCCATCCAGCAGTAGGTAGGGTTAGCTTAGCGATGGGGCAAACTGCCCACTGTGATTTACCACCTGAATGGCCCTGACAATTCTGTTCCTGAACCCGCCACGTGTTCCCTGAGCCCGCCAAGTTTTTTATACTGACTTCTTCTCCGACCTTTTTTGACGCAGCTTTACATATGGGCTTGCCCTTTTTTGAGCAGCACAATTTTACAGCTGGTGTGACTTCGAACCCTTTTTTGGGGCTTTAACCTTTTTGGGAGCTTTTACCTTTTTTTCAGACCACCACCTCTATGTCCGCCTTCCATTGGCACATTTTTTTGTGCACCTGCGGTATTTTCGAGGACAACCTATTATTTTGAAGACATCCCAATTTTTGAGAACAATTTTTTGAGAGAACAATATTTTTGAGACAAGCCGCCAATTTTCGCCCTGATTTGGCAACCCTACGAAGAACGTGGCCAAACGTTGCGTCGCACCGTTGTCAAGTAGCACCACACCACCTAATTAATCGACCATTGGGTTCAATTCAGTTTGCGCCTCACGGTAAGTTTTAAGTTTCTTAGGCGCGCTTACCTATTTGTGTCTTACCAATCCTTTTTTTTTGTTCTCTTCCCCCACCTTTGCTCCAAGTGACAGACATGGGTTAAATTTTTGACCCCGGTAATTTTGTGCTCATGGTCATTTTGACCCACGTAAAAGTCTTGCTCTCTTAGGGTTATAGTCTTTTTGTGTATTAACCTTGTTGACACACTGCAAATTCGGGTTGGACCTTGCAATACCTGGTCATTTGGACGCTAATTTTACCCACACCGGCCCCGCACACTATTCCGGTTATAACTAGTCACAGTATGGCACCTCTACGTACTTGAACCCTACTAACCGTGCGCAGGCGCGCAAACAAAAACAGCCAAGCTAACAGCTCAATCACAACCACCACTTATATATTTCTGAGATTTCACTAGTATACTTACTCTATGACATACATTACCTTATCATCAGCTAGAGACCACAACAGCATGCTAATCCGCCTGACTTTGCCACGGACGTATGTGGCACTTTTCGGGACGTTCTTTTGATTTTAAAATTGTTGCCCCTAGATGTCCGGACTTGCTTTAGGCCCTATGCCTGGGCTTGGACCGTCCCTGCTAGTGCTGGTTTCCTACAGTAATGGATAATTCAGTTGATTAGTGCTATGAAGTCAGATGGATGACAGAGCAGGTGGTGAAATAAGTGGTGCAATGAGTCCAATGAGGCAAATATCCACAGAGTGGCAGTGTGTGCCACCTTAAGTGCAAATGGTGACAATCGGACACTGCCAAATCTTATTACGCCTTTACAAGCTGCGCCTACAGCATAGCCATAATATGGTCCTACGGTTTAGGTGCGGCTAGATAAGGTGTCTTCTTTAGTCTTCCCTACCTGGTCTATTCTCCCATACCATAATTACGAAACTTTACCACTTTCATTATGACTAACCAACTAGCATTATTCCAACCAATTATTAGACTTACTACTCTCAGAGCAAGTTTCCTCAAACATGCTAAACACACTCACACCCACCCCTTTTATGACATTCGCTCGTGTCGCTTAGAGTCCTTGCTTCCACGCTAGGGGGCCGCCTGTGCCCTGACGGTACTGGTGTACTTTACTACCCTTTTTGCCCATAGGTGACCTTATCGGTACTGATCTCGACCTCCGGCGGGCCACCTTCCAGGTGGCATCCCGGCACATTTCTCTGTCATTCCATTTTCTTTTGTAGCTTCTTGCGCCACTCCCGTTATTTTCGTTCTTTCTCTCATTTGTTCTTTTTTCCTTTTCTGGTGTAGGCCCGGCTTTTTCGCTTTGCTTATTCCCTACGGTTCTTTTCTCCGGCTCCTGTTTCGCTGTCGTCTCTCATTCCTCTGTTATCCCTTCTCCTTTTCTGTTTGTAGTTTTTTGGTGGTGCGTGTATTGTCTCTGTTTGCTTACTCCTATCTCGCTTTCTTTGTTCAAGCTGATTGGTGATCGGTGCTCTCCGCTCTGCTGCTTCACTGCTATCATGCCTTTCCTTCCTGTTATTGTTATCCTCATTTTTGTACTATTCGCATGGCTCGTTGGTCATGTTTCCTGGTTCTGTTTCCATCTTTCCCCTTCTGTTTCCCCTATCGTCATGCTTGGCTATGGTGCCTAGTCTACATGGAGATTGAACTTTTATGACACCTCTTAAACTCCCAAACTCTCAGGATTTGATTTTGCAGAACATGCATTTGTTTTTTGGGGGCAGACCGCTATGACATCCCTCCCTGCTTTCCTAACAACCTTTCTCTTGACACCCGTTCTTTGACGACCGCTCGCCCACCATTTCCCTCCAACTGCCCATATCTCTCCTTCATCACACTTCCATTCTCTCGGCCACCCCAGCAAGTCCCACATCCTACCAGCGATCCCTCCCACAAATTAACTAACTAAGGTTTCGTTCTAATCGCGATTGTTTTTTGTGTAATTGTATTTTTTCCCGTATTATATGCGATTAACTTTTAGAGGATACACCGACCGACTGCCAGAGTTATCGCTTTACCTCTATACATGAACACTTTGTGACAAATCTTTAACCCGGAAGATATTTTTACTCGCAAAATGTCTTTAATATAAGCATCAGACTCCTGTTCAAAACTTAACTATATAAAATCAACTCCTTTTGTAAATCTACTTATTAAACTCAATTAACCTCTTTAATTAAGTTATCAATACCAGGATTATACAGTTTTCACTACTATAATATATATATAACATTTATATATTACAAATAAGGTTTGAAACAACAAAACTAAGTACTATGTACTAAAATACAAATAGCGTCAATCACTTACTAGACTTATATATTAATTATTAAGTTCACTTAGCTAAATTTACTACAAAGGATTAATTGGTTATTGCATATCATCACTATAATATACCCTTATTCTCATATAAATTATACATACTATAAACTTTTTTTATCTACTACTTAAGATTTACAGTATTAGTCATTCGAAGGTCCAGAATTCGATTTCAATATGTCCTTAAATATTTAAAACTCAAATATTATTGTTTCCAGTTGTACCTCACTTATATATACATTATACCGAAATACTACTGTATTATCAACAGCGATACTCACCTTCTATATATATCTTTTACTATTAATAACTTATCTACCTTTATATTTATACAATTTATTACTTATTTATACGTTTACGTTCATTAACAACCTAGTGCTTAATGACACTTTATTTTTATATATAAAAATTCTACCAATCAATATTCTAAAGTAATCGGAAAAATAAAAACATAACAAATACATTTATATGTTGGTATGAATAAACTCTGAATAACAAGGTAAGCAGGTGAGCGCCTTCAAGTCTCTATCGTGGACGCTCATGTCTCTATATTTTGGTGTACAGTACTTAAGCCATCTATTATGCCCAATCTACTTTTGATAAGTACTCATTCTGAAATGTTTTAATTATAATTTAAATATCTGATAAAAACAGTGTAATTGTTGCATGAGTATTTAATATATTAGATAACCACAAAAATTATTATGTCCACTCGTGTTTACCAAGAATAAATAATATAGACGCCCAATGTTATACTGGAACACAACCGGAGATGAATTTTAGTGTTATTTATTTAAACGGATTATGTCTCTTACCCCACCGACGTTTGGCACTTATGGACATTAAGTGTATTTTTGAACTTCTGATTTCAGCTTGAGAGCTTTAAATAATCTTATATAAAGCCACTTGCTTTATCGTGTAGAACGGAACGACATTTTGCAACTAGAAGAATTTAATTGTATTTGCCCTGTATTATATTTGGTCTTTGATAATCTCCACAGAGACAGTCGGTTAAGTTGGAACAAATTGAATATAACAGAAGGACCTGCGCTGGGATATATATTTGTTTGTCTCACTTCATAGATCCAATAATTTCCCAATTAGAGAATCCAGCTAGTATCTCGGATGATTTATCATCAAATACGACACGAAATATATACATATATTATTACAATGCATAATTATTCATCTCTAAATACTGTACAAAAGCTATAATTAGTGAATCCAGTCCGATATACTCATAAGCTAAACACTATCATAACTTTAATGACATACTGTTCTCACCGCGAGCGCAATGAGCTTAATATTCACGAGACATATACCTAATATATAAACGTACTATATATATATATATATTATATTCGTATTTCAGTTGATACTATGTTTGCTATTCTTTCTACACCATAGTATTTGCTAAATATTCTTTGTTACCACTACACACTCCGTTAACATGTCGGCCACTAATTATATTTATTACCCTTACTAGTTCCCTTTGATCTCACTTACTCTAGTTATCAATTATATTACTGAGGTAAGTGATGATATTTTAACATGATCTATAACTGCAGATAATCCATCTCGGAATTATTAAAGCACCGAGCTAATAAGAGGCTTTTTTTTTAGCCCTATTATCATAAAAACTTATTTGAGTTACAATAATCTCAATTAAATCTAGCCGAATTTTCAGGCTTATCTAATTCTTTTAGGTAGGTAAAGTTAGGTACATAATAAATTTATATTTATACCTGAATAATTTTCGCCCCGGCAAGAAGCTGCATTATAAGACTAGAAGTAACGAAAAGCTCTCGTGACGTCAACCTATCTAGAACGGATGCGCGCTCGTTGCCCGCTATGATTAACCTTAACCGACCTAACCTAGATGGATTTTCTCGCTTTGCTAACTTTCACTCGCATCCAACTCACCTATGACCATCCAATTCATTCTCGATTGGATGTGATCGTGCATGCAGAGAAATACACCTTAGACATAACGCAGATTCGTTTCCTCTTTAAGTAAAATATATACCTAATATAATTAGGGATTTAATTAATTATTCAACTTCGCAAAGCATGTACTTCACTAGTATGTAAATCTCCGCTTGCCTCACAATCACATTGCCTACAAGGAATGATTCAAATCTCTCATCTCAGGATGCTTTTTTTCATATGCCATTCATAAATATATCCCATTTAGCTCGATACAACACAGTTATCATAAATATATTATCATAAAATATAAGACTATTCTCGTCCTGTTTGATTTTATACCTGTAATTTCATCTCTTTCACTTTTCAACTGCGTACACATCTTTCGATACACACAAAACGTCCGCCTTTTTCATATTTTTCATCGCTAACTAATGAAACGAAATAGTAATGTTCCGCACATCAATCTCACTATAATCCCTGCTTACACAATAAATTATTGTCCTAAATAAATCATACATAAAATCATTTCTTCATAATTCATAATTCCCTAGTTGGGTTTCACTTAGATATATATCTGTTAATTTATATAAATTCACCTTATCGAATCGCATAACTTTCGAATCACGAACAGAATCTTATAGAGCTCATAACTCTATATTACCATGACGAATGGTCGCTCATATTTATATATGGTCTTGTTATTTTATTTGTGAATGGTACAAGCGTTCCAATACATCACCTCCTCTTATTTCCTTTTAATAGCTAGTGTATTCACTCTTTCACACCATCTATACGACAAATCTCTCAGTTTCACTTCCTCTAAAGGGATAAATCTCTTGAATTAATTCTTCTTGTTGACAAACTTATTTTTGTTAAGGAATACATTTCCATAAAAGACAAATAGAGGAATAAGATCTTAAGATATAACTTTATTTAACACTATAACAAGTAGAACGTGAGACCAATTTTTCATCACAACTATCAATATCATGTAAGGCGTCTTTCGCACCTAAATTATTTGGTTTTCTCCAGTTTCATGCCCCTTTGTCATGTATGCAGCATGAACTTTCATAAACTAGACTGCTAACCAGGTAGCAGTAACATTTATTTTAACATTCGCGATACTCGAAAGAGACACGCACTTATCAATTCTGCTCGTAATCTCCATTGCACTTCATCCCTTTCTACCGTGAATAATATTTATTGTCTATTGTTAAGTAAAAATTTTTATATAGTGACTTCTTCCCCTCCTGAGTTCTGTGGTGTATCACGCCGATGATAAATAACCTTTTTCTATTTTTGAATTCCGCGTTTTCATCCACAATCCCTTAAACAAGATAAAAATCTGTTGCCGGTCTTCAACAGGAAGTAATCTATCTAAAATCATATAAGATCTTATAGTGACAATTATCAATGATTAGGCCCATTTCCATACCCCTCATCTAGATATATATATTAGATCTTTAAGTTAACTATCCTACTAGTTAACTTAATCATTACTAATTTACGTTATCATTACATCAAATATATATCAATATATTTTATAATATTTCAACTAATTCTCAGCTAAACCATTCTCTAATTTTGTACAGTAAACATCTAAAGTAATAATATATATACTTATAATCTAATACATATAACTATAATACTGTGTTGAAAAAAGAATTTAGCTCACAAAATACTGCTTTCTTCGGAGAAATTCATCAGACTCCTTATTTAATAGTCATATGATATATATATAGTATATATATATCATTGTCAGTCTCTATTTGTTGGCAGCCATCATACTACTATATATTATAATATATAACCTAAATAAATGTTATATACGTATGTTAATTATTAATACAATCCTCATTTATTCTGGTTGAGGATCACTACTATAATCAGATTCACTAACTATTATTATTAAGTATATATCAGCAAATCAAAAATCAATGATAGCTCTTAAGCTACACTATCATATATATCACATCTAAATAACATTTACATAATATCCAAAAAGTATTATGACTATACCTCAACATATATATAGTTAAAGATTTGTAAAAACCATATAATGGTTAATCAGACATATTATCCTTGTACATTTATTTAAATATAACTTAATTTTATCATTTGATATTCTTAAATGTATTCTTATAACACAAGATATATCACCTAGCTTATTGGT
Source organism: Trachelipus rathkii (assembly GCA_015478945.1). Taxonomy (NCBI): domain Eukaryota; kingdom Metazoa; phylum Arthropoda; class Malacostraca; order Isopoda; family Trachelipodidae; genus Trachelipus; species Trachelipus rathkii. Next base: position 26,007 of record JABUQX010117048.1, read on the forward strand.
GTACAACGCCAACCTCATTACTATCAATATAAAATCTAGCAAACTATTACCTTCTCTCTCCGTTTATCATTTAAATTTCATCTATATTATTACTTATACTCTATAGTACTACTACATATTAACGATACTATATCAACTAACCACCAAATAACTTATATATACTTACATACGTTTCTCTCTTATTACTTCTATACACTTTACCTTTATGGACATAATTTTATCCAATATATATATATGAACTATTCATTATTATATACCCAACGATTATACACAATTTCGCCTATATACCAAAAGATACGTGGGTTCGTTAAAAGTAGGATAGAATAATCTCGTATGAAACCATAACTATAGTCCGGTAGGCTATTTGCAATAGTATACTTAATATAAATATAAATATAATAATATATAAGTATAATTATATATAGTATATATATATAGATATAATTATATAAGAGAATTACACTAATAATATATATATATATATATAATATATATATAATATATAATTTATTATTAATATATAGTATAGTTAAGATTAAATTATATTAATCTTCCTATATTTGTATACCCAAGTATGTTCAATTGGCTCAAACCAATATACATAAAGTATCATATTGAGCAAATACATCATTATTGACTCGATAACACTTATACACGCATCTATATAGAATTAATATTATATATATTACTCATAAAGATAGTTTATCTCTCTCTATTTAGATAATAATTAGTCGGCCTATATTGACTCATCAGTTGACGGTGTTTGGGAAAATTATAATAAATACTTATTAATATACTATATATGTCTGCAACACAAAACATAATCCTAGCACAAAGAATTGTAATAATAATATATAAAGGTACCACTCTTCTAACCGCCTTGTCTTTATGTCCTTGTCTCATTATCATTAATATACCGGACACTAGAACTAAACATTGTCTTAGCGTAAAACTTAGAAACATAACCTGGCCTTTATAACACTAAATCCTTACCATATTATAATTAAAATCTCTCTCCTCTTCTCTATTATTTTCTCTTCTTCTCTCCTCATCTCTCTCTCTTATATAACATATATAATAATCATATCCTACAAATAAATGTTACATTATTCACCTATCTCTTCCTCTTCGTCCTTCTCTCTCTTACTCTCTTATCTATTACTATGCTTGAGTCTAGTCTGATTGCGTATCCCTGTGTATAGTCTATCTCGCTCGATCTATTCTATATCCTTCTAATATCTATACTATCAAATATATCTATTTCTATTGGAGCTATATCATATTCTGAGTTTCTATCTAATATTCTCTATGATTTTTTCATCCTCTATCTATCTACTCTCAGCTGCTCATGTCTTAACTTATCTATCTGAGATATATCTCCTCATGCCTACAGTTACGATCTGTCGGCTGTATTCAAGTTTGATTACTGATTAGGAGGAAGATAGCGGCACGACACGGCATATGTTATACTCTGAGAGTATGTATAAGTTTTCATAGTCCTAACCTCATTGTAGTATAATGATGCAGATACGTGAGGTCTCGTGCGAAATCTGAGCTGTATGACTATTGGATCTATAGTATCTATTAGTATTCACTCAATCACTCGCTAGAGATACATAGTAAAGAGTAAAGCGGGATTCACTTACTCTAACTATCCCTCATCTATCTATTGAGACCACACTTGCATAATTAAAGGATTATTGGAGCAGGTTCTAGGTCCGGTAGATGCTATATTGTGATGATTCTACCATGGGAGCTAGTCGAGAGTCTGAGATGAGCTCCAGTCTATTATTTTCTCATCTATCTATCTATCCTACTTTCATGAGAGTATTACTATACTATATCTATTTCCTTATTCTATATACTGACTAAACAAATAATCAATGGAATAATTTTTATCCCCAGAGGTAAACATCATACATTTATATAGTGATAAAAATATTATTTAGTATTTGCAAGTCATATCGTAATCGTTTATTTAATACACTATTAAATATATTGGGCTACCATAACGTAATAATATAATACAGTGTATAATCGCTATATACCATGATATATATATATATTCACGAGTGTAAGGATCATCTTACTGAAATATATATATGATATAAATTATATATCATATATCTAATAATAATATATATATCTATCTATATTATTTAATATTATGTATATCATAATATATAAATAATTATAATATATTTATTATAATTATTCGTTATCTATAAATATATATATAATATATTAATTACTATAATATATATATATATATATTAATAGTATATGTATCTATATATATAGTAACGTATTATATTATACTTATATTATATATTTAATATATATAAATTATATACGAACTATATAAATCCATACTACAATTTACTTCTTAATACTTGTGCTTAGTACATACTCCTTGTCTTCTAAAGCAATTCATATAATACGGATATTATCTCATAAAATTGGTCCTTTTACCCTAACGCGTTAACACTCCGATCTATTTGAATTAATGACCAATCAAATGAATATATAACTATTTATATATATATGTTTATATTATTTAGTATATATTTGAATGACCTAACCTATATGAATTATATATATATTTATATACGAGACAGCCCTATAATACCTATAATAGAGTAACGATAGTACCTATCTATCCTACTCTATATCTTAGTACACACTTAATACTCACATAGGTTTACACTTATGGCAGCGTAATATATCCGATAATACCTACCCATAACAATCTGAACTTTTAAATCAACATACGTTAAATACATACACATACTCACTAATTAATAGATAATATATATGATATATAAATCAATATATTATTTAATAAATATATTGATATATATATAGTTCCTATTACTATCATAATATATTAAACCTTCCAATAAATTTAAGGTTGTATAAGCTTCGGAATTCAGTTACAATTTAATAATTATATTTATCTTTTTATATAAAACAATTTTATTTATCTAAATTATATATTACAAATTATTCTGTTATTGTTTAATCAAACTATATCAATCAACCATTCATTTTTTTTATAAAAACACATAAATAAATATTAATAATATTTTTTCCATTTATTATCCACTCCTCCTACTATATATCCTTTTGAACCAGCTAGCCTAAATGATACCCTACAATATCTGTCAACTCCCGGAAAAGCGAGAATGAGGTATAAAGTAAAATCAGAGTTATGACAATCCAGGGCACCATTGTTCCGTATAATCACGCTTTACTCTCTAGAGTTCATTGAAAGTAATTTTTTTTATATATTAATTTCAAAATACCTAGTTTCTACTTCTATCGTTAGAATTCTCAGTATTTAATTGTAATTTAACAAAGTTTATTTTATATCAAATCTCGCCGTAATTAATTAATTTTAAACTGTCGAATAAAATACCTAAAAATATAGGATATAATAATTTATATATATTCGAGATTTTCACGCCCAAATTAGGATTAGTTTCCACTGACTATATTTTAAACGATTGGAACCTATTTTTAATCTTTATTCTCACGGTTAAAGAGACATATATACCTATATATATAATTGACTAAAATTATCGTTATTTGTGGTTGAAATATTTTTAAATAATTAGGTACTTTTTGTTATTAGTTTAAATTACATTACTATTATAAAATATATTCTATATTCCATAAAATTCTTAGTTCTTTGTTTTTTTAAATTTATTTTAAAATAAATTTTAAAACCAAAAAATATTTTTTCTTATAACTTTGTAAATAAAAGGTGCAATATTATATAATATAGCCATATCATTACTAAAACATAAACAAATATAAAAATGGTATGGAATATATACCTTTATTCTTACATTTATATATATATATATTTATATACTACATATATATAACCCATGATATACATATATATTTACTTATAATAAGATTATATTATAAATTACTATATAATAATTCATATATATATATATTATTATATATAATTATATTTTAGGAATAAATTATATTAGTAGCTCTTATTATACCTCCAATATACGACAAAACTATTTTATGGACTACTAGTATGTATATATATATAAGCGCGAAAATATAGATATTTAATATATTATATTAAATTATATATTTATTATTTATAAATATTAATATATATATATAATATATTATATTAATTATATATTAGGTATATAATATTATATATATATTATATAATATAATTTAATCTAATTATATTATATATATAATTAATATAAATTTATAATAATATAATATAATAATACTTTATATGTACTGTGAAATTTAATATTATATCATATAAATTATAATACGGTGAGGATAAAAATGTATTGTTCTTAAGTATACTCCTATTCTAGACATATATCAGCGTTAGGTGGAGGATAAGGATTGAGCTTTAGTATTAATGAAGTACGTCTTTTACACGGATGTTCATAATTAAAGCACGGTACTTCGCGAGTGTATAGATAAAGATCTTTACGAGATGGGCAATTATAGTAGTATATATCGAGAGAGAGAGAGATTCTATTACAACATTTAGAAGGGATTAGGAAAAGTAGGATGATACATATTCAACAGGAGAGTGATGAGAGGAGAAAAGTTGATTAAGTATATATGAGCAATACTCATTATAATACACACTAGTTTGAACCTGCAAATTATATAACAGTGAGAGAGTATATATATCAGAGAGCCAGCCGCCCACAAGGAGAGAGAAGAGAGAGACACACATGATAGCTGTAATTGCTCAGGTTTATTGATATTAGAATTATATTAATGAAAATTCGCGCTAGTCCACATACAAACACAATCTTTTTTGTGAAGCGCCCTCTCTATCCTATTTTTGAAAAAAGTAAAGTTCAAATAAATTGTGCTGAAAAGACACCGATCCACTATTCGCTATCTCAAATAAGATCCCCTGTTGCCTAGGGTTGTCCATATCTTATTATTTGACTAGAGGCGGCTTTTCTCAATTCTGTGATATAACCTTTTCTACTGTTTCACTGTTTTGCGAGACGCCGATCGTTGTAAGACTGTCTCAGGTTAATGCAAATTTTATACTATGTCACGTTCTTGATGACAGCTGGCGTAGTCACAACTTGTAGCTGTTCGGATATTTGTTCTATTCTTCTCACATTGTAGGTACTTTCAGCTTTAGCTTTAGACGATATAAACTCTCCCTTCTTGCAAATTACTTTATGTAATTACAGGTTTGGGCTCAATTAATCGAAACTAGATTTATTACTGAACCTAAAAGTTTTAACTATCACCTACTATACTCTACTTCTATCGTGCTATAAGGCCTTTATATAACGTTATAGCTCACAGAAAGTACTTTTCGGTTCAAAGAGGATTTATCTGAATATGCTTCAACTTCTCGATCACAACTTTTGTATTATCCTCCTATATATCTGAGAGAAAATATATGGATCAAAGAATAAATACACATCGAGTGAGAGTCAGATATTCACTATGACAACCCATTTTGACACATTCTTCACCGATACCGATTACTATCGGTACACCACTATCCCTCATATTTATTATCTAATATTCATCCATTTGTAACATCCCTTTAAATGTTTATTGCAGGGTAAATCATCTACTATTTGATTCCTTCTAATTAATCAAATATTCGACCAACCTATACTTAAAGCATGACACTCCGAGTAATATAATAAATATATATTAATGATCTTTAACTAAATTAACACAAGTCTACCCATATCTATTTTTTGGTTACATGTATCTATCATAAATAGTGCCCTTATAGTATAAGATATCACATATTCAGTAAGAGATAATGTTATATATTTAATATCAATTTATATATATATTAAAAATATTACGGAAAAGATTTCTTTTAGCCACGGTTTATCACTAAGTATTTATTTTATACTGTGTATATATAATGTTTAATTAAATCTTTCATATTGTGCAAAGTTTCGGGTCTGCATTTACCTATCGCTGTTAATTTATCAAAAGACTTTAGCATAGAGCACTGACTATTCTTAAAGTTCTAAATATCATTATTTAAAATGAAATAATGCACTCATTATAAGATAGAACAGTAGTGGAGCCTAAGTATAGGTCAATACTTTGACCAATGAGATACCTCCACCCATAGCTTATTCACACTCCTGTCCAATAGGTTTCTAAACTGGTATCTGTACTTCATATTAAATATAAATTAATATATATTATAATATAATTATATAATATATAGTATATATATAATATATTATAATAAATATATATATTAATAATATATTAATATATATAATAATATATTATATACTATAATATATATATATCTATATATATTAATATTAATAATATTAAATATATATAATTAATAATATTAATATTAAATATATTATTAATATATTAAATATATATTAGATATATATTATTAACTATATAATATATATAGTTATATTATATATTATTTATAATATAACATTATTTATATTTAGTATATAATATATAATATTATATTTAATATATAAATTATTATATTATATTATATATATATATATATAAATAGTATATATGTATATATATTAAAATTATATATATAGTATATAGTGGTATGTACGCGCAAACAGAAATAACTTACATACAATCAATAGCGTTAAAGGCAATTCACAGCTCAAATCATAGTGTATAAGTTAAGTGTGCAGATACATTTTAATACCAAGCAACAACAACAACAATCACAACAGATATTAAAAACAACAACATCAACATAAACAACAACAACACAACAACTAACAACAACAAAAACCAATACAGAAAACTATAATTAAGAAGGAAGGTTACTATTGGACGTAACAGTAAATTAATGCGCTACCTTGGGAATTTAGAGTGTACACTCTTCATTTCACTCTGTCTACTATGGATTACCTCAATACTTATTAAATCATAATCATATATATTATATATATTAACGTAAATAATTTATATATTAATATATATATATATATTCATATATATATTTATAAAACGCCATAAAAAATAATATATAATATATACTAAAATAATATTAATAGATTATTGTAAAATATATATAAATTGATTTATTATATGGGTATGAAATACCATCATGAGTAACGGGTTGTTATTAGACGCTAGTCGTAATCTTAAATTCCTATGTTATTTATATTGCAATGCTTCTCATCCTAAATCGAATGTAAAAAAATTATAAATTATAATATATAATGTCATATATATTATATTTTATTTATATTATTCAATTTATATATATAGATGTATTCGAATATATATATTATTTCTAGTTATGATATAGTTATATTTATATTTATATAAATAATTATCTATTATTTTATCAGAATTTTAATGTAATAACTAGTTAGTATAAATAGTAGTAGATAGTAGCTAGTTGATAAGTAAGTAGTAAGTATAAGTATAGTAAATGTAGATAGTAGCTAGTTAGATATGAATATAATATTTGTAGTCCCAAAATTTAATTCCATGAATAATAATATAATCTTTGTTACCAATTTTCACCAATTAAAAAAAGATTTTCCCAAAAAAGTTTCCAATGGAATTCAAAAATCTTTAGAATTACACAATTTACAAATAATTGAATTTGGAAATAGACTATCGAAAAGAAATTCACACTAAAATAAAAAAAAATATAATGGAAAGGATTCGATACAGACACATATATTACTCCGGCAGGCGAGGAGATAGCGACCCCCCCACGGCATCTATATTTAGAGAGTCTTGCAAGTTTTGAATATACAATAGAATGGAGTATTATTCAAAGGCAAATACAAAGATACGGAATATAATCTGAGCTCCGAAAAAGAATATTAAGAATCGATGAATATAACGATACATTCAAATAATAGTAGTCAATTTTGTCTCTTGAAGAATACAGTAGTGGGTTGTTTGTTTCCAGTGGACCTCCCCTCCATCTTTTATTCTTATGAATATGGAAATATCAAATTGAAATAAAAAAACGAGGGGTTTTAATCAAAATCTGAAGAAAGCACTTGCATTCCTCGACATGCATTAAATATTGAGCATCCCCGAGCAAGCAAGGAAATGCACACTCAGCACATTGCCACCCCAGGGCCAAAATAGAGTTAAGGCACGCACGCTCGTACCGGTCTGTAAACGTCACATGTTTATTTTGAATTTATGAACATGGATATGTTTTCTCATTTGAAATCAGAATATTATTCTATACTCAAGAGAGTGTACAAGACATGAGTTCTTATACCGTATACGTCGGCTAACCATGCGAGAGAGAGAATATATATCACCAGATATATGTATATATACATATATATCACAAATATATAGCCTTATATAGACATTACTATATATATACGTTATATAGAAAAATAAACTATAATATGATATATAGCGTATAATTATAATATAAATTATAGTATATATATACTACATAATATATATACTATAATATATACAGGTTATTACCTAATTAGTAATATACATGTTTAACGAAGATATATTAATAATACTATAATATAGTATATATATACATATAGTCTAATTGACCATGGACTATCGAGGCACTCTCCATGTCAAACGATCCAGCAAACCCCAGCCACCTCCACGCGGGGTTGAACCACAACGGTGCTGTTCGGAGGAGGAGGATCTGGGAGAGATGCATATTTTGCATTGACGTGAGCTAGTCGTGGCAATTAGACCCAGCAGAGTATACGTACTATTTCAGTCTTTGTTAGGACATCTAGACAGAGTGGAGAGGTTGGTATGGCATCTTAGACATTGGAACCCTGTGCTCCTGTATATATATAAATCATATGTATGATAGTTCATACATAACTATATATATTTATCATACCTGCATATATATACCTGTAATATATATCTAATATACATATATAAGAGTATATTTCTTGAGATATATAATATTATATATATATAATATCCGAGTACTCTAATTATATTTATTGTCCTACCCATGCCAGAAGAACAAAAAAAAACGTTTATAAAAGTTATCTTATACGAGTACGTTTCAGTGGACGTGACTGTACCCATCTTACTATTCAGCTATATAAATAAATGCATAATAATAATAAAAAAAGAGAGAGAAATTAACTTATTTTTAAAGAAAATGCTTTCTAACCAACATTTCTGTAAAAATACATGGTAAAAAAAATAGAGTAAGACCGCGATAACCTGAATGTTTTACAGTATTATTGTGATTTTTATTGTTGTATTTTTTTTTTTTTAGAATATCAATTTCTTTCAAGTTACACACCATGGGGCAAATCGCGAAAATTTATTGTAGTAAGTTAATTTCCAACAATAAGTCAATGCCCATAATCGGCCTCTATACTCTGAGTTGAAAAGTTTTCGCAGTTGTTCAACACACACCCCACCTTTCACCAAATTGTATCTAATCTAAGGTGTAAATGTCATAATGTAATAATGAGGCGACGCGGCGAAGGCAGTTCTTAAGAAGTTGAGAGAGTGCCGGATTTGAGGTTCTGCGTAAGACCAAGGAAAAGAGCTCAAGAGAAATCATTGCCAAATCGAATATTGGATGCTAAATGAGATCTCTTCTTTTCAAATCTAGCAGTTTATCGCTCATATCAAGACTAGTTACACATGAGATATCAAGGGTTTTAGGTACTAATGCGAAGCATGTTGAGACAAATAGTCTGTGGGTTGTCCTTGTACACAAAAATATTTAACTCAGAAAATGTTTATAACGGAAGCGCCATTAAAATAGTAATATAATTATTTAATTATTTACCATAATGATAATTTTAGGTCAGTTCATGTCTTTTAAAAATTAAAGTCACGTCCACCTGAAAGTCCTAAAAAATAAATTTTATAAACAGTATAATTTGTTTTTTTTTTTTCTTCTACTAACTGTCGACAACCGTTTAGTGTGGTTAACTTCTGCCATTCTATATCAGCTGATAGATGAAATTAATACATATATATCATAATATTATTAGATGGACTATACTATAGGTGAGTTACTAAGTTATAGACTAAGTATAAATATAGCGATATAGTAGTGGTTCCATAGAGTATCAGACATTCAACTATCGTATATGTAAGTAATAAGTATGGCCTAAGTTAGCTTTGATTTATTGGGAAAGGGGACCTGATTAGCCTTAATAGGGGTGAACCTGAGCCCACATAAGGGCGAAGCCCGCCTAGGAGGGCTTAAGAGCAAATCGAGGTTCTGCCGAACTTTCAGTAGCTATAAATTTCAAGGTTAGGACTGTCCGGGGGTTTAGGACCGTCTCGGTGTGACTCTTAGCTTATATTGGGAGCTATTATCTTTATAACTATATATAACGAGCGGATACGGTGCATTAGGAAAATTAATACGAGAGTGTATTAAAATATATTATTAAGGTACTCTGTATTAATAGTAATAATATAGTAATATAAGTATATTATAAGTAAGACCATTATTAAATTAATATATTGACCTGATGGTTGAGTTAAATGGTACCGAACGTATTATGAGCTGGCTATGAAGCTGGAAATTAGAATATAGTTTAGACTAAAGTTATGTATACCTACCGGGAAGTGCTAGATTACGATCAAGATGGTGTGCAGGTGATGAGTGGCGCAATTAGAGCTCTGATACTGTAGATATATAAGGTAGTAGAAGAACTGCGGTGCTGATTAGCATATAGCTTAATTTTATGCCTCTGTTATTGTTGGCGTTATATTTCTATTATTATATATATAATATAATATAATAGAAATAATAAGGCCATTCATGCTTTATTATAAGTTTAATTCTTAACTATGAATAATTATCGTAGATTTATTTAATAAGGTGGGAGTAATCATTATATCTATATAGCTATCTACTGTAATATAAGTGTTAGTCTATCTATATAGCACTATAATATAATACGTATGTATAGTAGCATGAGTATCGTATACGAAGCGTACGTATACACTACGTATATATGAGAGATAGGTTAGTGAGTAAGCTAAGATGATAATTATATAGGTAGAGTAATATATATACATATGCGACTATAGTTTCGGCGGTACGGCCGAAACGGCTTATTTGGCAGGGCAGTAGCCCAGGTGTTCAGAATTTATTGGCGGAAAATTAAAAGTCAACGATGAACGGGAATGGATGGCGCCATTTTAAAAAAATACTTTAAATTTAAAGTGCTCTTTATAAAATAACGAGCAACTATTCATACTCTCCAAAGTTCAATATATTACGGTGGGGTCGATATTATTGCTTAAGTAGAAAATAAGGATATAGAACAGCTCTTCTACAATGGTCCGAGTTCTTTACGGTTTTAGTTGATACGAACTTTTTCAATCTATCAGGGCATATGATTTTTTATAACCGTTTGACACTCGGATCTTGCTTGTCATGACTAGATGTAATTGAGATTAGTCCGAGCAGGTGCAGAAAGATTAAACATTATTTCCTTAAGGAATCAATAGTAGAGTAGAGAATTTGAAAAGCTTAGCATAGTGGTTAAGTCTGTGGTCAGGGAACTGGACATATATCTATATAAATATATAAGTAGTAATGTGAAATGATATAAGTGATAAGATATAGGATAATATTCTATGCTCTGTAGATAGATCGCTATAATATGTATATGACAGTTATAGGATAACTATCGATATCTATATTCAGCAAATATATATAGGTAATTATAGGTATACTATATACGTATAAAATAAAGGACGATGATAGTTAGTAGGGATATATAATAGTATATAAGTATATATAACAGTATATACCTGTGGTAAATATATTATATAGTATAATATATTATATATAGAATATATAGTGATAGTATATTATAAATATATATATATAATCGGGTATAATATATATATAGAGTTATATAATAAATATATGAATTATCTATATAATATATATATAATACTTATATATAAGGAAACACGGATAATTCCATTAACAGGATAGTTGACCATAAGAAAGTACAATGATACTGAAAAATCGCGAACACCGCGTGGAAAACCACTGCAGTTAGCTAAAACTGCCAATAGACAGGAGCGCAAGAGTTGCCCAGACAGCTGCTTTTTTTTCCCATGCTCCAGAAAATTTTGTAATTTATTTGTAAGGGGTCGAGGCCGAACGGTGGGATGAAAAGTCCCCCGAACACGCGAGTGTACGGCCCCCTGCCGTTCCGGCTAGGCCGAGAGACCCTGACTCTTTCCATCTTTGCGATTTTATCTTGCCGTGGGGTATATCCTTTAGTTAAAAAAAAACTGTTTTGCTTCTTGCCAAAGGTATTATTGCCTTGAAATAATCGATAAAAATCGATTAACAGAAAATATTAGTGATATCGATTTATCGGTATAAACTTTTAAAGGAACAAGTTCCTATAATATAAATACCTATATATACTATATAATATATATATAACTATATATATATATATATTATATATTACTATAGTATAGTAGTAACATAAATTCTATATATATAATCAGTATATAAAATTATACATATATATGTCACCATCACTTACGGGCAAAGCCCTAATCAAGAGAAGAAGAGGTGTACTCGTGTTTAAGCGCCCCGAGCATGGACGAAGCATATATACTATATACTAATATATATATATATATATATATATAATATAATATTATATATAATACTATAATATAGTATATATAATATATGTATATATATGATATAAGTATATATATACTATCTTATATATATACATAGTATATATAATATATATATAAATATGTAATATATTAGCGTTTTAAATATATAATCGTTTCCGAATACCTAAAATTAGTTGCTAAAATTACAAGAGAATAGCTATATAATTACAACTATATATACATATAACTGTATATATATATATAAATGTATATAAGTAATTATAATAAAAGTTATATATAACAGTATATATATAATACAGTCTACTGAGTATATATACTATATATATTATGTTATACGGATATATACTTAATACTATAAAAGTCTTAATGTTTACAATTACTTCTTGAAGCAACAGACAACAGATCCATAGCTTTTAATTGAAACGCACCGTAACGATTTGTCAAGTAAATAAACCAATTGTGAAGCTTCCCTTTATAAATAAATAACAAAACATATAACTAAATCTAATATATAGTATTATAGAGTATATATATAATCTGTAGAGCAACAGAGTATATTTTGTAACTATATAATATATATATGTAAATATATATAGGATTATATATAATATATATATAGTATATATTATATATATATATATATTATATTATATATATAATAGTATATATATATATATTAATATATATAAATATATATAATATATATATAAAATATATATATATATATATATATATATATATATATATATATATATATATATATATATATATATATATTATATATATTATATATATATATATATATAAGGGTAACCTAAATTAAAGAAAGATGTCTTGTACAACGCTTGAGAATAAATATTTCAAATGAGAACATATATCCATGTTCGTATTCAAAATAAACATAGTGACGTTTACAGAACTAACTCTCCTTAACTCTATTTGGCACTCCACAGTTGAAATTCATTTCTCTTGCGATGCTCAAAATTTAATTAATTCGGAGGAATGTTGAATGCAATGCATTGTTTATATCATTTGATAATACCGTTTCTCATATTCAAAAGAATAAAAGGTGGAGGGGATGCCCACTAGAAGCCCACTACTAAATTCTTCAAGAGACAAAATTGTACTAACGAGTATTTAATTTACTGAACATGTATCGTTATATTCATCGATTCAATATATATATATATATATAATATATAAGTATATATATATATATATTATATATAATATATAATGAAATGCAATAATTTAAACCTTTGCAATCAAATTTTGGTAATTGTAAATACCGCCCCTATATGTATTTTCACTCATGCTAGAATACGAAATCTGAAACCCTAGGCAGATGAGCGTGCATGTGTGTGACCACTACGCTACGAACCCGCTCGCACTCGAACGTAGGGCCAAACAGGGTACCGCACAAATGGTGAATAATAATACCATAAACCGGGGGTTAATTATGTATAAATGAAATGCAATACCCTGCACAAATTTGTATTTGTTAATACCCCCTAATGTATTTTCCCCATGCTGGGATACGAATCCTGGACCCTAGCAGATTGAGTCGTGCATGTGTTTGAGACCAGCTACGCTAACGACGAAGACCTCGCAATTCCATAGGAGGAACAGTTGGGCTATAATCCGGGAAACCCAATAACCGGGGGTTTATTATGTATAATGAAAATGCAATAATTTTAACACCTCGCAATCAAATTTGTAATTGTTTAAATACGCCCTAATGTAATTTTCAACCATGCCTAGGAATACGAATCCTGGGACCCTAGCAGATGAGCGTCGCATGTGTTTGACCACTACCGCTACGACGAGACTCGCACAAATTTTGATTTGGCAAGGATAATTATTGCATTTCCAATTATACATATAACACCCGTTTAAGGTTTTTATTCCACCATGTCGCGGTACCCTGTTTGGCCCTACGTTCGAGTGCGAGCGGGTCTCGTCGTAGCGTAGTGGTCAAACACATGCACGCTCATCTGCTAGGGTCCAGGATTCGTATCCTAGCATGGTGAAATACATTAGGGGGTATTTACAATTACAAATTTGATTGCAAGGTTAAAATTATGCATTTCCATTATACATAATAACCCCCGGTTTTATGTATTATTATTCACCATGGCGCGGTTACCACTGGTTTGGCCGCTACGTTTCGAGTGCAGTCTCGTCGTAGCGTAGGTGGTCAAACACAATGCTCGCTCATCATGCGGGTCCAGGATTCGTATCCTAGCATGGTGAAAATACATTAGGGGGTATTTACAATTACAAATTTGATTGCAAGGTTAAAATTATTGCATTTCATTATACATAATAACCCCCGGTTTATGGTATTATTATTCACCATGCGCGGTACCCTGTTTGGCCCTACGTTCGAGTGCGAGTCTCGTCGTAGCGTAGTGGTCAAACACATGCACGCTCATCTGCTAGGGTCCAGGATTCGTATCCTAGCATGGTGAAAATACATTAGGGGGTATTACAAATTAGCATAATTGTGAATTTGCTATATGGTTTATAATATATGTTATTGATTTCAT
The DNA here is from genome assembly GCA_015478945.1 of Trachelipus rathkii. Taxonomy (NCBI): domain Eukaryota; kingdom Metazoa; phylum Arthropoda; class Malacostraca; order Isopoda; family Trachelipodidae; genus Trachelipus; species Trachelipus rathkii. The sequence continues at coordinate 41,198 of JABUQX010117048.1, forward strand.
TATACTTTATAACCCTTCGGTTATGGTATTTTTTTTCACCTATGCAGGGTTTATCTTTCTTCTGTTTTGGCCCTATATACGTTCGTAGTGCGATGTCTCGTCGTGCGGGTGGTATACCTGTTACGGCTCTTATTCTGCATAGGTTGTCCAGGATTTCGTTCTCTAGCTGGTTGTATATACATTGGGGTTTTTAGTTTACAATATAATATAATATATATATGATATATATATATTGTTTATATATTATTTTATTTATAATTTATTATATTTATTATGTATATATATATAATGTAATAATTCATTTAATATATTTTATTTATTTATTTTTTTGTTTATTCTTCCTTAGTTTGTATTTAATTATATTAGATTTTTTTATTTATTATTTATTATATATTAATTTATTACTGATTTTGTATGATATACTTAACTTTTGTATTTATTATTTTATTTATTATATTTGGGATTGATTTTAATTAATAATTGAAGTTGAATCCAGACTTTTTTGGGTTGAAGGGATAGTCTCAGTCGTAAGCATCGAGCATTTGTATCCTCATTTTCGGTGCACATGCGGTGGTATTCATATCCTGAGAGAAAGGTCAGTAATGTTTCTCTCTTTACCTATCCCTTACTCTTAGCTTCTTTTCTGTTTTTATATGTCTTAATATAAATTGCGGAATTTATGCAATAATATTAATTCATACAACATATTATTAAGAACACGATGGATGATAGGACAGGCTGGATCACACTGGTGATTTGTCACCTTGGAGGAGAACTTCGTTTGCTTTAATAAATCTGTTCCTTGAACTCATATTACTTTTTTTGATGAAGGATACACGCTCACATGTGTTAAGCTCCAGACACTGATTGTTCCTCAATTTCGCAACAATGTGATGCTATCATATCCCCGGAGAGGCAGTAATTCTTTACCTTCTCATTATATTTTAATAAGTTGCTTAAAATCTAAATAATAAATTGCGAATATGCAACATTTTAGCAAAACTTATATATATATATATATATAAAAATAGATATCTTAAGAAAAAAACACACTTATATATTACTTTTATTTTTAGTTCTATATATTTATATTAATATTAACTAATATAATTATAGTTATAATTATATATATATATTAGGGTATTTTTTTACGGTATATTATTATTATAGTTATTATATTTATTTGTATTATGTTATATTAATATATATTTTTTTAATGTTACTAATTATATACTTACAAATATTATAAATTATATTATATATATAATATATATATGATTATATATTTAGTTATATTTTATATTTATTGATATAGTATAATATATATAAATATATATGTTTATTATTATATATATTATATTTGAGTTGTTTATTAATATATTAGGTAAGATATATTTTATTTAGTTATTTATATAATATATGGTTTGTGTTTTATTAGGGTGTATGTAACTGTTATTGTTAGTTGTCAATATCAAAAGAATAATTAATGATCTTAAACAAATCTAAGTTTAGAAGTATTGGGCCACTATAGTACGACAACATCTCTCACTCCCACCACTCACTCACTCTGCCATTTGTTTGAAGTACTGAGACTGACAAGATATTCTTAGTCGGAGTATCTGTGTCGTATTTTTAAGTTCGACCATTTCGATGGTCAAAGTGGTGCAGCAGCGTGAGACGTCCCACTTTTTTCAAAAGAGTTATTCGTGTCTGCAACGTAGGCCAAGGTGCAAACCTATTGTTAAGGGTTTGATATCATAAAAATAAATTTTTAAGCGTTGAAATAAATGCATTTGTTTTCCACCTATGCTAACATGTAGTTATTTAAATTCAGTTCGTATAGCAAAATTATTTCGTATATATATTATACATAGTTATATTATTTATCTATGTTTATATATAATATATATATATATATATATATATATATTAATGATTTATTATTGTATTACTAAATTATAGGTAATATTATTAGGTTAATATATTAGCATATATATATACACTATATATATATAATATATATATAGTATATATATAATTATATATATATAATATATATAATATATATACATATATATTATATATATATAATATATATATATATATACAAATATAGTATATTTATATATACTGTTTATATAAAAATATATATATATATTATATATATATATATATATATATATCTATATTATTATATATGTTATATATTATATATACTATATAGTATATATATATATGATATATCATAGTATATATTAATATATATAATTATAATATAATATATAATATAGTATATATATAATATATATATATTATAGTATATAGGATAGTATTAGATGAGTAAATATTTGTAGGTTTTGTCCTCTGCTAAAAAAAATACACTAAAGCGAAGCACTAAGATTGTAAATATTATTATTATTATTATTATTATTATTTTATTATTAATTAATTATTATTTATTATTATTAAATTATTCATTATTATTTATTATTATATTCAATTATTATTATTATTATTATTATTATATTATTATTATGAGTTAAATATTTGTATTATTTGTATTATTAATTATCATTATTATTATTATTATTATTATTATTATTATTATTATTATTATTATTATTATTATTATTATTATTATTATTATTATTATTATTATTATTATTATTATTATTATTATTATTATTATTAATTATTATTATTATTATATTATTATTATTATATTATTAATTATTATTTATTATTATTATTCATTGATTAATTAATTTATATTATTATTATTACTGTTTTTACTGCCATTGTTATTATGAATACCCTAATTTAAATTTAAAGCACAAAAGAAAAATCCAATAATAAAATTCTCTACAATTTCATAATTTGCAAATAATTGAATTGAAAGTAGACGGTCGAAAAGAAAGCAAAAAAAAAATTAAATAAATAAAAACTAAAAATATTAATAGAAAGCTCTAAAAAAAAAAGAGCAAATTTATTGCACTGCTTCAGGAAAGAAAATTGGATTTTCTATAAAACTTTCTTATTTTAAAATTGGAAAATATTGAATGACAATAGAAATGGAGTATTATTCAAAAGGGAAAATACAAAGAACGGAATATCATCTGAGCTCCGAAAGAACAGAATATAAAATCGATGAATATAACTATACATTCAAATGCTCGTAGACAATTTTGTCTCTTGAAGAATACAGTAGTGGTCTTCTAGTGGGCATCAGCTCCACTTTTTATTCATATGAATATGAGAAACGGTTTACCAAATTGATATAAAGATTGTATGGCATTCAACATCGTTGAATTAATTAAATTTTGAGCATCGCAAGAGATATGAATTTCAGCTATGGAGTGCCAAATAGAGCCAACGAGAGTAGTCGGATAACGTCATATGTTTATTTTGAATTTATGAACATTGATATGTTTTCTCATTTGAAATCGGAATGTTTATTCAAGCGATGTACAAGACAGCTTCGTAGAGTTTACGTTAACCATTATATATATTTACTCTGGGTTAATATATAATAATATATATATATAAAATTACTAAAACATATTTTGAAGTTCCATTATTTAATATTCCATATATGTGTATATTATTTATAGTTTATATAATATATATATATATTATAATATTAAGTGTATATTATATATATATATATATTAATAATATTATTAGTGGCGTACCTTGAAGATTACACTTGGGTAGGCCAAAGTTATATATATTATAGATATATATTAATATATATAATTCATATATATATAATATCAGATTAATATATATATATACTATATATA
>JABUQX010117048.1:57500-99222 GCA_015478945.1 Trachelipus rathkii
TATAAATAAAATTAAATCAGTGGAGCTATCTTCCATTAGGATCTTTAGAACATATATTAATATCTGTACCTTCTTACTTAACAAGATGTGATGAATATATTGTATTTTTGTGTATGCCATTATCACGTACAATTTGAGTCGTTGGTTTAATCTAAGGATTTAGTACTCAAATATGTTATACTTATGTTCAATAGGCAACAGTGTTAACACTGAATGTCATATATAATTGAAAACATTAGTGGAATTAAATTTTTTATATGAAAACTATATATATTTACTTAATTATTTGTTTAAGATAAAAAATATTATATTAACAATTATTCAATATTTGTTATTTCATTAAATCAACAACAAATAGAAGGATTCATGTATAATATATAATATGTAGACTATAGACTTTTATTCTATTAGCTCAAATTTACAAAAGAAATGCTTAATATATATTATTATATTATTTACATTGTCTGTGATTTAAAATATATGAAATATATATATTAAATATAATAATAATTTTTATATTTATAAATTTTACTAATTATAAGACTTTATAATATTAAATAATAATTGAATAATAATAATAATAATAATAATAATAAATATAATTAATTAAATTTAATAATAATTAAATAATTATTTAATTAAGTATAATAATTATTAATTAAATAAATATTTATTTTATAGAGTAAAAAAAAAGGTGTGTGTGTGAATTTAAAATTGCAATTGCCACATTACTAATTTCCCTCTCAAAAAATTTAAGTTGATTTAACATAACACTCTTTAAGAGACTCAGAAAATATTTATTGTCATTGATTTTACTGAATATTGAAAGGCATGATTTTGTCTAACTAGTTAAGATGGTATTTTATCATGTATGGATTTAATATATCAATATTATTCAAAAATAGATTTCTCGGTACTTTCTCATAGTAGTAGTTATTTAATTTGTTTCTATTATTAATGACATTATATAAACATTATTATAGGACTCTAAATCCGTTTACAATTATATTGAGTTTGGTTTAGAGTGTTTTGTGTCTGGGTACCGAAAGTGTAAGTCTCTGTGGCCCAACGAAGAGCGTGATAAAGGGCTATCCCCTATATTGTAAAGAAGGAGAGGAGGTCCGAGGCTCTCTCGTGTAGCGTTGACTAATTGCACTATAGTCTTTCTTGGAATAATAGGATTATATCACTGAATTATAATACTAACTACAATTAAATTATAAAAGTTTTCTTTTACAGGCGTATCATAATAGAAGCTTTTGATCAGGCATCTAGTTTGGTAGGAAATTTAAACATGTTTAAAGGATTAGTATCATATATACTTAGGAATCTTTAAAATAATATACTTAGAATCATTACCTCATTTAGATGACTTTTAATATATGCCTGTGAGAATTGTAATGCATTTGATTAAATCATGCTTTAAATGTATTTATATTGGTAAATTATTCTTTGCATCACTATCAAAATACTGACCAAATTATAAAATTCGAATATACTATACATTTATTGCGTACTGGGAGCAATCTAATAATAGGTTTTATAAATGTTTATTATTATGGTGTCTAACATAATGTAAGGACATAAGTTTTATTTAGTTTATTATATTTGTAAACCAAAGTCTGCAATAATTATCTCTAATTTTATATTCATTACATATATAAAAAGCATACTAAAATAAAATATTAATTATAGGTTTGACTATAAATAAAAGAACATTGTATAGCTGAAAATGAATATAAATTGATCACTTAAAGCATACTTAAATATCTCGGAATGTACATATTTATTTTAATTATTCTCAATAATATTTAAAAAAAAATTAACGTTTAACTTTAAAATCTTTTGTGTTATATAAAAAAACCTATATCGCATTTTCGGTCATAATTTATATGCATTATTTCTCCTTTATCCTTTTTATAAATGATAACATTATTTTAAAATAATGATACACCACTAACGTTAAAGGAATGTTTTGATTCATTTACCGACGACTAACTGTAATTTATAATCTCTCATAGAATATTAATATCTATGCCTATGATAGAATAGAATTTTTCACTTTTATATATAATTGATATTGATTATTTCCTTTCAGTTGGATCTTAAAGACCTTTATTAAATAAACAATATATAACAACTGTGAAGGCAGGATAGAACATTCTTAAAGGCGACGCTTTGTGACAATGTTTTAAAAATTATATCTAATTTTAAAATGAATTAACTCACTCTCTCTTAAAAAATGTACCCTCTATGGTCATTTAATGGGCGTAAGATAATTAAAGATGGACAAGCTTTAATCATATTCCATTGGTTTATAAGAAATCAAAGTACTTTTTTGGATATTTCTATAGACATTTTGTTTTATAAAAGAAAATCTTGGACACTCCGAGAATTTTTACAATTTCTATCCATTCAACAAGGCGAGTAGAAAAATCTTCATTGTAGTAAAATAATGCTTTGCCACAAACACCAACTTTTATACCTTTGCTGAAAAATATATTTTTTAATATAGTATTTTTATGAAACAAAATATTTTGATTATTAATTGGTGAAAAATTTCATACGTTTAATTAAAATATTACAGACCACAATGTTAAAACAATAAGTTCCAAAATCATTTTGTTATTAACTGTTCTATTTCAGATCACAAATTTACCGAGAAATTGTTATTAAAAATAAATAAATAAAGAATTTTAATTTATAATAAAAAATACTGTCAATAACTGAAAAATTCAACTGTTCGTCGAAATGAAAAAATTACTGTATTTAAACAAATTCTTATATACATGAGATATATGACATATACCAAGAAACTTGATTAAAGAGAAACCCACTAATAATTCAAATGATTCATTAATGATTCAAACGATTCACTAATGATTCAGTATGACTGATTCAAAGCCATCGGAAGCTTAGACGTTAAGAACATAACCAACAAGTTATTTGATATTAATGTTTTTTATACTAAAAATTACAGACCTAAAAGTAAAATAATATTCAGATGTTCTACTTCAAGTTTAAAAAATATAAGTAGAAATAAATTAATAATTGTCTTCATTAATTAAGAATCGTATATTAAATATATGAATTTACATTTTTGAAGCTGATACTAAAATGTTATTATATATTTATTTAGATATTACAGGTATATTAAGATTTACTCAAATAGCAATTCTTAAATAATAATTCAATAATTAAAATATAATATATATAATTAATAAATAATAATTACATCATAACTACATGATTACATTTTAAATAAATTTAATAATTTAAATAATAAAATAAATAATAATAATAATAAATATATAATAAATAATAATAATATTTTTTACCCTTTTTACGATGCATTTTCTTGTCAAAACACAAATTTCTTTAATCATGTTTAAAATTTCTTTACAGCTAGATTATTAAATTAAATTCTAATAAAATGGTGAAAAATGTGTATTATATAAAATTCGTTTCATTACTAGCTTCTAATAAACATAATTTTTAGCTAAGGTCACATAATTATAGTATCTTAACGACTTATTATACAGATTTTTTTTTAATCATTCTTTATAATTTTTGCTTTTAAAATATATTAAAACATTTATGGAAAATAGCAAATCAGAATAATTTATTTCAAACATCCAATTAACTAATAAAGGATCATCGAATCTGGCACTATCATTGTTGAGTTGTGAGAAGTATTTATATTGTAAATGAAAAAATCAGTAAGGCAGTTTCTTAGCTTAAGACTCCTTAGTTATTTTCTTTACATATAGTTTATATTATCATTTTAACTTTTAGTAAAATATTCTAATTTTTAAGGAGGGGAAAAAAATAAATAAAATAAAATCCCTTTTTTATTCATAATGTATTCAAAATTTTCCATTTATTATCTAACTATTTTTTGATTTATCCTTTTTCAAAACATTACATAGATTTTCTGCTGGAATATAAAATTTTAATGTATATTTATAATTTTTTTATTTTAAACTTACTTTTATAATCTATTATATGATTATTTATTATATTATTGTTATATTAATTTATATTAATTATTTTATTAATATTATTATTATATTATTATTATTATTATATATTTTAAAATATTATATATTATTAATATTATAATTTTATTAAATATTAATTAATATATATATATATATTAATTAAATATATATATATTTTAGTATATATTATAGATTATATTTTAATATATAATTTAAATTAATATTATATATATATATTTATATATATATTATAATATATATGTATATATTATATAATATATATATATATATAAATATATATATATAAATTTTATTAATATTATATTAAAGTATGTTAATAAGGGTGGACAACTTGACGGCCTAAATAGGTCTAAACAGGCTACAGAATGTTTGCAAAGCATATTGTGCAAATGTATGCAAAGCAAACTATTTTTATATAAATGCAACAATTGGTTCTTATCAAGCTGACGTGTTCAAAGTTAAGGGGTATTTTAGGTTCGAATTGAGGACCGAATTAAGGTTCTGGAAGAACGACTTCCTCGAAGTTCTGAGCTTTACTGAACTCAAGGGTTTTAGCCCCATAAAAAGAGGCGGTGAAAGACCCTCAAAAAGTGTAGTAGATACTTTAATTTTTGAGTTTTAACCTTATAGAAGGTTTTTTAAATGATTTCGAATAGATCATTTTTTAGATATTGTGATATCTACCAATTCGTATGTATTAATCGTAATCAATTTACCCACTTAAATTCTCTCAAATTTAATAATTCAGATCTTTAAATACGTTGACTTATTGTATTGGCATTAGCACTGAAATGTAATCGTTAAAAGAAAAATAAATTACAATAATTAACTAATTTTCGAAATTAATCGTTATAATTTGTAAGTAATGAAACCACAACTTGTCTGCATACCACCCCTTTTCTCTATGAAAAGTGAATAGAGCTACTCTTGTATGCCATTATAGGTATAGGTTCAATTTAAGTATGTGAATAAATCTTGAATCCCACGCGACGTTTTTATTTTGTGTTACCTGATTTAGGATCACCCCTAAGAGTGAGGTGTCATGCCCCCTTAGCGCCAAGGTACAAAAATTACGTCCTGTTAAAACCTATGTTAAGGCAATCATACAATAATTAAGTTATTTCACTGCCCTGAATGTGACTATTATTGTAATGGACGTAATATATTCTTCTGATCGGAGACGAGTGAGTACAGCCCTCTTGCGTCACCCTCAGCTTTAAGTATAGTGTCAGGGTACGCTACCCCACTAAAAAAAATTAATAAATTGATCGTAGAAAGCTTGAAATTCTTTGATTTATGTATAAGGATTCGGATTATCTCAGCGGTTAATCGGAGACGGTAGTTGGAAACGTGTATATTCAAGTTTCGGAAGTCCGATGGACCCCACCTGGAGTAAGGTTGTGTAATGTACCCCAGTGTATTGAACAAGAAAATGCATTGGATATGCATTTAAAACAGAGGAGAAAATTAAGAAAGTTATTAGAGAAGATAAGAGGATATATTGAAAGGAAGGAAAGAAGAATAAGAAAGGATTTCAGTAAATCATAGAGGAGTTCGGAGTCTAGTACCCGGCTATCCGGTATTGTCCAGGACAGACCAGGATGCGTAATTTGCTGATGTTAATAAACATTTCGTAAAGTATAAATAATTTATTTTATAATATATATAATATAAAACAATATTTTAGGTAGTTCTGAAAAAAACAAGATTGAATCGTAGCAACTCGATAATGTTGTTTTATATAAAATCGTTTAATATGTTAGGATGTTACTAGGACCCCTCCTTGAATAAGGGTAGGTTCACTGACTGCATAGCAGAATAACCACAGAGTGCAATTAAACAGAGGTCAGAAGGACGGATATAAAAGAAAGTAATTGATAAAGTAAAGAGCTTAAAGAAGTAGTTTAAAAAATTTAAGAGATAGGAGCTTAACATCAGAGAAAGGGAGTTTTGAACAGCTGCTAAAGTTATTTAGCTCCGTGCTTGATGACGATTATATTAAATTAATATATTGTTGTAATGATACATTAATAATTTAGTGTTGTACTTATATATATGTTATTTGAGTCTGTAGATTTCTGAAAATAATGGTTTTTACAGAAATCTACATCATGAATTATAAAATATTAAAATATTTATTAAAAAAAATAAAAATAAAAAATAAATAAAATTAAAAATAAAAAAAATCTTATTCTTTTTATGTTTTATTAACTTTACAAATTTACGTTATTTACATAACACCAAAAGCTGTAAATCGAGATAAATTCAAACCTTCCTCCAAACCTACACATATCTGAGTCTCATCTCTAATGATATCATTAAGTATTGATCTATTGATTCTCTTTAGTTTTTCTAATTGATCTATTTTAGATCTATTGCGGAACACTAGCCGTTCATAAATTTTATTACTAATAAATTGTATTTATCATATCAATATAAGTAATAATAAATCAGTTTTTAAATATAATCGATTTAAAAATCATAAAACCACCATTCTTCTCACATCTACCAAATCTCAAATCTGTCCATATATGATCTATGGATCTATTGATCTATTTATCATTTAAATCTAAATAGTTTAAGCAAATTTTATTACTAAATAATTGTCATTGTTTTATTATAACTTCAATTCAGTAAATCTCAGTAAATCAAACCACCATTACCACAATCGTGCATGGAACATTTGTGATCATATTGATCTATGTTGATCTATTTGATCTATTGATCTATTGATTAAGGTCAAATTTTTTACTAAATAATTTGTACATTAATTGTTTTACGTACCCTAAATTTAGTTTAAGATCAGGTAAATTCAAACCACCACCTAAACCCACCCTTTTACATGACCATTGTTAGATCTATGATCTTAATTTTGAATCGATTGATCTATGAATTAAGGTCAATATTTTTTACCTAAAATTGTCATGTTTATTAATACCGTCATATAATCAGATAATCAGTAATCAAGTTCAACTCTCAACCTTCCCTTACATGACCAGATTGTGATCTATTGATTACTATTTTGATCAATTGAATCTATTGATTCTAAGATTAAAGTGTCAAAAATTTTTTTACTAAAATATTTCAATGTTTTTATATCGTACACTAAATCTCATAAAATATAATAGCCTACATCCCTTCCAACTATGATCTTAATTTGAATCTATTGATTATCTATTAGATCTAATTGATTAGGTTCAAAATTTTTTTACTAAAATTGTTCTATATACTATTATTATTAACTATTTATTATAATAAATCTTTATTAACATACCCTAAATCATAATCATGAGTAAATCAAGTCACCCTAAACCTACCCTCTGACCATTTTAGCATGATCTATTTGATCTATTGAATCAATGATTATCATATATGATTACTATTGCATCATTTGAATTTAAGTATTTTACAAATATTTAATTTTATCTAAAAATATAAAACTTTTTATAAATACACTTAAATCAGTTTAAATCAGTAAATATCATTTAACCACCACCTCAAACCACCCTCTCTGATCCATGCCAATGAACTTATATAAGATATACTATATATGATCTTATATAATATCAATGTATCACATTTACGAGTATCATTATGAGATAAACATACATTAATACAAAAAGTTTTCATCATCACCTAAAAGAACTCTCAATAAAATAATTATCTTATAATATGAATATAACCATACAGTGTGAAATATTAAAAAATAATTATAATACATGAATTAAAACTGTTATAACCGTTAACAAAGTTCCACATTAAACAACAGTGTAAAACATAACAACATAACATAACAAAGACGTAACCTATTCACACTGTCAAGCATGCATGTCCTAACATAACAATGTTTAATTTTACATTAACATAGTAATATTTAGCAAAAAATTTACCCCAACCTTGTGTATATACTTATACATGGACAGACAGGCAAAAGTATGCCTAACGTAACAAGAGTTTTCGACATTCAATAAAGCCAAACATCACAAATTTGCCTAGAACAAGAAATATAATATACAACAGACAAACCTGACAACATCTTAAGCGAAAGAATAAACTGCTAACATTAACAAAGGTACACCAAACTTATCAACATAAAAGTAACTTAACCAAGGCCTCACAATAACTCAGTAAGTGGCAGGTCGCACGTTTATCAGACATACTCTCCACAACATGGACAATGTAATTTTTATCATTTAACAGAAGTAATGTGTTTAACAGAGAAAAAATTCAGCATAGGAACGCTTAACCTCCCCGCATTAAATACCTAAGGTAAGAGACGAAATGCAAAGGCGTAAATGAGGATTTTTAACTCATACTGTAAAGCTAAACCTAGTAACATAACCGGCGCTACTTAACAGCCCACAGAGCAACCACGCACGAATACAAACAGCATACGATAAACAAACTTAGTCAATAAAAGCGAAATATGCGGGAATCTTGTACATTAAGCATAGCCAGATATTTAGCGGCGAGAAGGGAGGTTTAGATGACAAAACCTACCCTAACCAAACAATAATAAACCTAAACGAGTAGAGGCACGAACAAAGTAAAAAAAAGAGGGATTATTTATTAAAGGGGGGAAAAACATTACCTCTTTTTAGACTCCGTCCCCCATTAAACACAAACCAATACCAAACAATAACATAAGACCAATGGAAAAAATGATATTATGCTTTAACCAGTATGACATAAAAGATGAATGCAATACTTATATATATTTTTAACCCTTCACGTATATCAATTTCAACAATGTAGCAGTCGCCAAACGGTTTACGATTAAATATAAAGACATAATCGTGGATATAACTAGTGTAAAACTCTCGTGAAGATACAACAACAAACGTAAGAGATTACTTGGAGATGTCTTCGTATTCAGCAACTGCGATAAAAACTATTCCTATCTGTAAGAGTGAGAAAAATTATAGTTGAGTATAAACAACCCTTAAATAGTTAATTGAGGATTATCTTTCTTTTCTAACCAATTATCAGAAGATACAGTAAACAGAATAGACGTACGATTGTGATTTATCCATATATCAGTTCATAGAAAGGGTATATATTCTTCTTATAGACAACAACAACAGCAATATCAATAGATACAAAAATAAGTTCTTATATATACTAACACAATACTCGTAATATAATGCTTAACGTTTAACTATAGTTTTTCACATTTAATTTAAAGCTAATCATTAGACATGAACCAGAACTAAGAATAATATATTGTACTCATATGACAAAAACCTTTTGTTACAACCTTTACGCAACGAATATAAACTTTACTAATACATTAAACAAGATATCCACACTTAACGTACCAGTAATAGTAACTAGCATTGGTACAAATACGTTATAACCTATATTATATTCTATAACTTTTTTCCCAAGCTATATCTCTTAATCTAAAAATTTAAAACAGTTATAATTATTTAACATTGACATCAAGTAATTAAAATTTATACTCAATAATAAATTAATATGTAATACAACTGATCCTTAATTTTATAATTAATCATTTTTATTTATTTTAAACTCACATGATGTAACAGTAACAATTTTGTAATAAATTATTATAATACTGGTAAATATTTTTAGCATTAATACAGTTAATTTATAATCATAATTACAATACTAATTTAATAAATATAAAGTTCTTGAATTATATTATTTTATAATTACATGTTAAATTGTAATATAATTTTACTTAGATATTTAATTTAGAGCAGAATTAAAATTCTTAGATAAGAGTCTATGATAAATTCAATACCACCAATACCCTTATGGGGGGGAGAAAGAAAAATCTCACCAAATATGTTACACTTTGGTATGGAGTGATCAGTGATACATGTACTTTTTTTGGCAAAAATAATCTATCACTATATATCACAAAAGTATTAATGTCTTTATAATATTATTTGCCTACTTTCCAAAGCAATCATAATAATAATAGTCTTAAACGTAACAACGTTATTACGTTAATAAAGCATAAGATAACATAAAAAGTCTGAATATAAGAATTTTAAAAATATAATTATATGTTTAAGAAATCGAAATTCAAAAATATACCTTATTTAAAACCAACTTACGTATAAATAAACTACTAACATTAATCAAACTTCCTCTCGCGACCTGAATACCGACTAAATAATACATATACATTTTTAAATTTATTTATTATTACAATTATAACAATAAATTATTAAATTTACGATATAAAATATATATTAACACTTTTTTCAAGCATATAATCTCTATCATTGTCAAAATAGTTGATTAAAAAATTTTTTATATTTTATTTTATTCTTATAAAAATATAAATAACTATACATGATTAATATAACATAATAAATAATATAATTAGAAATCAATAATTACAAACAGTCTCAAGAGCTGATTATCCAGACAAGAAATATATAATGTCGAAGAGACGTGGCGATAATTTTAATTATGACAAATACAATTTAAAAATTTTCGTTATTTAAATATTTATTAACAATTAAAAAATTTTGGTCATTACGAAAATAAATCAATTACGTAACTTGCCAATACTTAACAACTAATGATAAATAGTTTTTAATAATCGAATATTTGAGCAATAATCAATATAAATATCAATATTGTGTTTATAACCAAACATAACATATAAAAATAACTCAAGTAAAATTTATTCCTGATTAACTTAATAAACATTTAAAAATATAAATTCTTTGAATAATATATTTATATCACAGTAAAGCGTAATAGTTTACGATATTTAAATCAGTAAATCAGTAAATCTCATAATTCCTCTTTAAACATCCTTTCCCTAGCAGTCCCTAACTGCTCTATCTCTCACTCAGAACTCTAAAATTTTAATTTGATATTTTTATTTTATCGAAGGACCTATTTACTAGATTCATGTAACATTATATTAATCTATATCGATATTGGTATCATATTTTGGTTAATCATCAGCGAGTTAAAGACGTTAGGAATTAAAGTTTAAACTAGGCACGTTTTAATAATTAATTCCATTGAAAATAATATACTCAATCTAACTCAAAAGAGATAAATTTTACATTCTCCACACTCTAACACACACCACCTGAGGGTACAAAAAAAGTAGTTCTTTGGCCCACCAATCTTATGAGTGGCCAAAGGGGGACGTCCCCCACATTACAATTGAACTAAAGGGGGAGCATAGTTAAATAGGGGCAGGCATAACATGCCTTCCGGGAGGGCACAACTTCTACAAGAATGTAAACCACTAACGTATATAAACGACCATAGTCTCCATAACTCATAATTGAAAACAAACACACACTCCAAACGCCACTCAACCTCATTTCAATCAACATATTTAGCTAAACTGAATAACTAATTAAATCACGTTCCCTCACAACAAGACTTTTGCCCACCAGCAATTTCCTACTAATGGTTAGCTCAATACAACTTACCTATAATAATAAGAATCTATTTACATCACCATATTAATAACTTATTTTTGAATTCAAGTCATCCATTTAAAGTGATACTATTATATCAGTATATCCTTGATTACGTGTATATTTAATAATCCATAACACATATTCTTAAAAATGTTAATCAACGGTATTCATTTATTATAATTTAATTTACTAAAGTTATAATTTAATACACTGACTATAATATCTATAATTTTAAAAATATAAACTTACAGTGGTGCATGTTGAGCATTAATCCACTATTATCAGTCGTTTTATAATAATTTTCACAACTAATTGGTTGAACATTAAGTCCAATATTTAACAATTAACCTTACCTACCCAACTTAACAGTGAAATATAACGATAATTTCTCACTTATTCTATAAATAAAATTAATACAACCTACCTAAAAAGTTATCTAAAAGGTATAAATCTCATATAATAGATAAAAATTTTATATATAAAGCTCCACAGAACCTTTACTCTTTCTAACTTTGTCCGAAAACGTTATCAAATTTTCTCTATATTTATACCGTTGTTAGATAGATCAATAAAGAACCTCTCTAGGTATATATAATATTTTAATTATTAAGGGAAATGACGTCTTATCTCCTCTATTGAAAATAACCAAGTGGGTAGTATAATCCTGCTCATGAGGTGCAAAATTAATTCACCGCGAAGGATGTAAATCGAGCCTAGTGTCTATTTGACCACACTCCGAATTACGGTAGGTATAAAAGACTATTTTGAGCCATAATATTTTAATAGGCTTCAAACTCACTAATAATATCATTTATAACTTGAGTCTAATAACCAGAGAACACTCATTCTCACAAACGCCTTAATGCTGCGAAAGGCTTTTTACTAAACAGGCCTACACTTATAAAGCCTCCAAATCCAGGGCTGAGCAGCCATTAGGATCTATACCATCCCTAATCCGGTTTAATTATATTCTTCCACCAGGAAATACCTTACATTATGTATATGTTGAATCTTTTACCTTTTTATAATAGATTAAAATAAAGCCTACTCTCACAGTACATAATTTAACTTACCTCTACCTATCAGGACCAATTTTCTGTGAGATAGTCTTTACTAGATTCACCACCCTCTGCATGTGTTCCTAAATATTTTAATCACCCTATTTTTTCTATAAGTAGGGCGGATCTAATCCCACTGGGTTATAGTCTACTAATTTGTAAAGGTAACGTGTGCCTGCTTTGCCTTATCATGACAGTATTTACTTATCCATATTAATTTGTAAGCTTAATGAAACACTGTAAAAGTATAGTATCTCCATAAATATAACGTTGACAACAGATCTAGGATTTTATTAAAACTTCTACGTTAATGTAGATAATAAATCAATTACTAATTAGGGACACAGTGTCCGAATAAATACACTCGAACAAGGGTTGAAATAAACATTGACTTTCTGATTGGAAGAAATGATGGGAAGTTTTCTGAAAGCCATGAAAATATGGATAGGTGTTCAAATAATAAGTGATTTTACGAAGTACGCCCCTGTAATTACCTCTTTTATTTGATTATTACAACCCTCATATAGTGTAACGGTTTTAGAAGTATAGAGGAGTATCAGTGATGCACGTTAAAGAGTGTTGATTAAGTTTCGCGGCTGTTCTAGCTGTTAATTGTTTTGTGCTAAGGATGGTTCTCTAGTCTTATTTTTAGCCTTTCCTCCCGGGTCTGCAGGCCCCGGGCCGTTCCCTCTCTCCGGTCATAAAGGCGGTTTGAGTCAAAAGGATTTTTCATCTGCCCGCAGTGTGACCTCACAATGACCTCCCTTTGCTGGTTAATCCTTCGAAGAGGACTCGAAGTCTGGACCACTGTTCGGGGCCTGCGGACCAAGGAAATTGAAGAATCACCCTTAGCCTAAAAGTGCAAGGAGCGGTATCTTCATAGTTTCAAGATCCGTTCTGTGTGATTTATCTCCTCTTTTGGTGAATTTATAGGTTAAATAATTTAGTGGAGTTCATCGTGTCCATAATATTTTTAAAGATGATAAAGAATAACTCTATATTGTATGATAGGAGATTTATAAATTATTGAAACTAGGTTCAACATTATGTGTACCTTTTTATTATATTGTGTAAGCTTTAATAGAATATTCTGATCAATACTAATGTATTTTAATTATGTATTGATTAAATAATTTTAATGAAGTGTGAGAAAATAAAGTACTATATAGCATAATTTAGTTTGGTATAATATGAATCTATCTACTAAATCATCTGTTTAAGAGATTAAATGTATTAGAAAGTCGAGGGTGTGTGTATTAGTATTCTAATGCAGGGGCTATTTTTAACAAACTATATATGTAAATTTGGTGTAGTTGATTTTAAAACTATGTAACCCATAAAGAAGTGATTTTGTTTTCTTAAAATAGATAATTGTCTAAAAATTCCTTTTAGATTTTTTAATTAAATATGTCACTTAATTTATTTGTGAAAAATGTTAAAATACATATATATATATCTATTTATTGAACTGCTAAGTAAAATGGTTTATTTAACTTTATGTGGTTTGATGTATCCATTTCCACCATTTATTAATTCGTTAAAAATAAGAACTTTTTCGTATGTGCTCTCAAAAATAGTCCTAAATCCGAATTTGATTATCTTAATAGTAATCGAAGTGATCTAAATTTATAATTAGTATAATTGTTTGTTATAAATTTTAAATTTATATATCTTTAAATTAATGGTTTTTATAAAATATTGAAATATTGTTTGAGATCACCTTCTGTAAGGATGTTTTGTGATAGATTGATTAAGTTTTGTAACCTAAAATTATTTTTAATGTTTTAGTTAACTACCGTTTTAAGAAGAGATACATTTACATTGGTTATTTAATGGATCAACCCATAAATTTTTGATAGAAGATAATATTATGGAAACATACTTTTTATGTGAGTTTGTATAAAATTATTATTTTGTGGAATTTTATATTTTTATTTAGAATAATTTTCTGGGAAATGATATAAATTCTAAAAAGGTTAAATAGTATGAATTGTTTCATAATTTTACAATATAACGATAATGTCACTTTACTATATTGTTTCTTTGAATTCCTAACGTTTAAGCTCATATTGATACTTAACGTAATAATTTATTTTATGTTTAAAGTCTTAAGTATACCTTGAATTAATTTTTTAATAGTGTCTAATTATAATAATAGTACTCCGAGAACTTATAAATATTTAATAAATATATAACAGTAGGTAGTCCTTGAGGAAATCGATATTAATATTATTTTTTATTTAGTTAAAAATAATTTTAATACGAAGATTATTAATTGTAAGCTATAATAAGGATAAGAGCTATAATTGTTTAGTATAAGGGTGTAAATATTATATTGAATAAATATATATTTTGAAATATGTTTTTTTTACATAACATATGGAATTTAAAGTTTTTAAATGGTATAGTAGTTAATTGAGATCATATGATATTTACTTTGGGCAATAATATATTACTTAGATTTTTTTTAGAAAAAAAAGTTCTATAGTTAAATAAAAGTGAGATTTTTTAAAATACTATCTGGTTTTTTGTTTATTTTTTGCAATCCTTTGTGGATAGGGGAGTGGTGGTGGATTTTCTATTGTCTTGTGTGCCCTCGGCATAATTGTTTTTTACTATGCTCCCCCACATTGTGAGGGTGGTTGAGCCTCGTGCGCACTTAATAATCATATACGTATGTGTGTGTTGAAGTGGTCTCTCCATAGTGTACGATGGTGAATATAATGTTAAAAATTTTTATTTTATTTGTTTATGTCGTTAAGTATATAATGTATTGAATATAGAAGATAATATAATTAGTGTATTGAGTTGTTACTATTGGTGTTCTCGTTTTTAAGTACAATAATTATTAATTCAATTCTTTTATTAATGTAGCAAATTTAGTTTAACATACTTTATTACTGTTATGTTCATTAAGGGTATTATATTTAAGCTATATTTTTTAGTTACCTAAGTTATATTAAAAGTAATAGACAAAGTTTGTAATAAGCAATCGTTAGTCTTATAATTTATATTTTTCGAGGGTATATTGGTTAAAATTTATATACAAATGAACAAATTAAATTTATTAAAGTGTATAATTTTTCATAAATATAATAATGAATATTCAGTTTACAAATTAAAGTACTCCTTAAACAGAATTAATAATAAATGTTTGAAATTATTTATTTTAAGTTATTGTATGTTTTTACACAAGTTCTAAGATTAATGGAATAAGCTATACTTAACTGTTACCGATGTAGATTTTCGGTTTATTATTATTGTTCCGTGATTATAAATTCTATCATTAATGATGTTTATATTCTCTAATATGATAATTTACTCTCAAATAAAAATGATCTATATTTAAGGAAGAGAGTGTAATAAAGATAATTTAATATAAATCCAAGGTTAGTTAGTGAACTTTGAGAATTAACGTTGTATCATTGTATTAGTTAGAGATATTTTTGAGAATCTAATTAGGAAATAATTGAAAAATTTAATTTATATTCTGATTGAATTAATTTTTTTAAAATTTCATTATCAAATCAGAGAATATATGATTATATTAAGATATATTTCTCTAATGATATGTAAGATTTTAACTAATTATTAACTCTAAGAATTATAATGTATTAATAAAGTTACAAATTGAACGTGATATATTGTTATACCTTTGAAGCTTTAAAATTATTTATGTGTATGTTTTGTTATTAGTTTATGATTTAATTTATTATATCAGTAACCGCTTATTTAGTATGTATTATTGTTTAGTATTTGTTAACTTGATGTGAGTTATTATCTTGATTCTGGTTTTCTGAGTGTTAATCAATTAATTTTATATTAGGTTAATTTATATACAATAATATATTTTAAATGGAGTGATATATTAACATTGTTTTATATTATTAATTAGTGAGTTAACATTAATTTGAATTAGTTTCTTATTATTTTTTAATTAAAATATTAAGTTAGAATTTATCATGTATTAACATATAACTTGTTACTCATTCATTATAATCTAACTTTTTATTTAAGTTCCAAATTCAGTATTATAAAATCCAATGTTTTTAGTTAGTTGAAGATAATGTGCTATTAGAATAAATCTGAGAATATTTATAAGATATTTTGAGTGGTTATATAATGTTTTTAAGCGTACGATTAAACGTAAAATTTGTTATAAGATGGTCGGTCCAGTGAGAATGGAATCTTAGTTAAACTTTAGTGACAAAGAACTAAAATTAGCTGTGAAGGAAAAATATGATAGAATGAACAATTATTATAGTAAAGTAAATACTTACAAATATTGGAGAGGAACATTCTCTAAAATATTGTATGTAAACTATGGAATTGTAAAAAACATTAAGAATTATAATTATATGGAGGATTTGGACAGTGACGCAAAAATAGATGGGGTGAATTATTTAGAAAACTGCATTTTTCTTAATCTGAAAAAAATTCCGGGATGCGCTAAATCTGATATGTCAATAATTAAGCATTACTATCATCAACATAAAAGTATATCCAGAGCAAATTAACACTGCAAGACATCAGTTAAAGAGTATGATAAAAATTGCCACTTTACCAAATTTGTGGATAAAATAGTCATAAATGTTTTGTAAATATTTTAAAATAATCACATGTTTAATTATAGACTTCCTCTAAATTTTATGTGTTGTATTTATTTACTTATATTATAAATTCTTTATATAATTCAAATTGGTTTTATGTTGATATGCAGATAATATTTGGAGATAGTGACAAAAATAGTAAGACGATATTAGGTATAAATATGATTTTTTTTGCAATGCGCGACTTTAATATTCTATAGACTTACTGATTAATGCTGGTTTTTTATCTATTTGTGTTTGTGTAACATGTATTAATATCTATGGTTAAATTTTGTAATTTCTTTGTGATTGAATGATACATTTTTCTAGTCTTTGAATCCTTGTGTGTATTTGAGAAGTAGTAATATGGTAATTACTGTGTCTTGTGTTTTTGAATATAATTTATAAGGTAATGGGCGTTGTGTGTTGTGGTTCAAACGTGTTTATGTTAAATCTTTGGGCCTCCACCACGTGCTGTTTCTCTTTCTCTATAGAAAAGGCCGTCAGCAGATAGCGTCTTGTTCCCGCCGTCTTAGGGGGCGTGGATAGTTGTGAAAACGTTGCTTTGCTCCTTTAAATGTATGTAATTTAGTTAGTTCTCATGTAAGAGTCCGATCTTCCGACCGATAATCTCTCATACTTGTATTGGTGTTTGAGGTGTTGAAGTTAATCTTTCTCACGATGTGATTAGTTTCATCTCGTTTTATATCAAATTTTATCACAATCTCGCATTTTAGTTCTTGTGTGTTCCATAATGCCTCATTTTTTACCTAATTTGTTAAAATTATCGGTTCATTTAAAAATTCCGATATATTTATTATAGTATTGATTAAATTAAAATATATATATAGAACATATTTATATCAGTTAGATCTTTACCTGTGTGTAGTGTGTTCAGGGTAGCTCAGTGAGGGTTAAGCGAATTTTTTTTGATATAATATTATAAAAGAATAAGAAATATTAGCGTCTTAATTTTAATTGTCATCTTAAAATCCTATTTACAATGGTTATTTGTATCATCGATTTAAAGACTAGTGTCATTTAAGAAACATTTTCACATTGTTATAGAAGGAATTATCTAAATACGAGAATATATATATTTTCTTTGAAAAATGCCGGCTTTCTGGTACCACCATAACTACCGTCACTGTTATTATTATCATTTCAGAAAAAGAAAAAATGAAATATTAACATATATCTTAAAACTTTTATCTATTGTGTTTCGTTCTCTCCTACGATTAACTCGTTATATAAAATAATATTTTATATAGTGATGATATAAATAAGGATAAGTTTTAAATTGGTAATGCAGGTATATTCTTGCGAATTTATTAAAATTAATTTTATTTTCAAAGTTAAGGTAGGGTATTATGATTTGTCACAAATCTAAGAATATAATATATGTTGATAACAAATTCTCTAGACAGCAATATGAGTTTGTGTATTTTTATCGTATTATATATTGTTTAATCGTAAGTTCCGTTTAAATATTAAGGTGTAATTATAGACTGTTTATGCGTTTACAAATCGATTTGCATACGAAGATAAATACTCTTAACTTATTTATACCGAAAATACCTCTAATGCTGTTTTTAGTTGTAATGACAGTTATAATCTTAATATTTACACGTAGAAAAGGTGCATATGTGTCTGGTTATATGTCATATTACTAAGAGTTTGACCTATTACAAGATCCTCCCAGAAATGATGGCATTATTTACCACTTTTAATTTAATATTGTTTACATTTTTGTCTTCATAGTGAGCATTAATTTACACAATAATTTCTATACATGATTTAGGTTTATTTAAGTAGAGGCCTAGACTTTAGTTGCTACTATATTGTCGTGTTGTTATATTAATGGCTATATCGTCAGAGTCGTGGAGTGTTAAATTATATTAATTTTTTTAACTTTTAGCCTACTACTTTATGTTCTTAACCATATTTACTTATTTGTTAATCGTTAAAGGTTCATATAAACATGTATCCAACTCGGTTTCGTTTTAAAATGTGAGCTACATCCAGAAAGATTAGGTGTTTAATTCCAGTTAGTATAATCCATTAAATATAGAAGTGTCTGTATAAAGTAGTAATATGTCTGGTAATTTTATTCTGTGGTTTATAATTTAAGTGTAAATGTGGGGAGCGCTTGTTTAGATTGTAATACGGTTACGTAGTCTATTTATTAAACTAGAATTGAAAGATTTAAAGTTATGTGTGAAAATTACCTAAGTGTCTTAGATAAAATATTTAATGTCCTTATGACTTAGATTAATCTTTATTATTCTTCGTTCCGCGCTTTAAGATACTATTCAGTTTATTATGTGTGACTCTATTAATGGGAATGGGTTTATTAGTACGTATTGAGTATTTTTAAATCGGTTATTATAGGTATAAAAATTTATTTCTTATGTTGATACAAATCTAAAAAGTCTAATTACTTATGGCATTTTGATTTATGAGTTTTTGACTTTTTAATTATTTGGGAATGTAGTCGGGCTATGAAGATACTTTTTATTTTATTTATATTACAATATTACTTCGCTTTAACTGGATCTTCTTATACATTTATTTGTTTGCTCCTCTCTGGTTCCTTTGTTTATTATTGATTTTAAATACACTACCCACCTAAGTGGTATGGAAGTATTAAAGTGAATTAGTATGAAATAGTTTTTAAGCGCTATGTTTTATCTATATTATTGAGGTTCGCTAGTTGTTAGTAGTTAGATGAAATATACGTATCATTAGTGATTACTAGGTAATGTTATGGATGAGCTCATGTTCTCATAAATCTGAGTAACCCAAGTGAGTCAATGAGTGTAAAATTCTGTAAAGTTACCTGTTTCTGTTATTTGCCTATGTTTTTTATTATATCTGTTAAAATTTGAAAGCTGTATAAAAAAAAACTTTACTTTTTAAAGTGTGTTTGACGTGTGAGGGTTATAAACTTTTTTTAATTAATTTAAGATGAATAGTTTAAAACATGTTTATTTGTTTAGAATTTTAAAAAAATAATTATTATTATTTAATTAGCCAATTCTTAAAAGCCTATCTAAAATTTTTGGGAGTATACTATTATATAATATCATAGCGAGACCCAGTAGTTATTGTTCATATTTTATATTTCGTATAGAGAAATAATTTATATATTCTTAAGAATAGCTATAATTTAATAGCAGTATGTTAGTTATAGTGATATTTGATGAAAAAAAATAAAACTTTGTTTATGTTTCTTTTTTGTATAATGAAGTGAGTACAGTTTTGTTTAAAGAGTTAATCTTTTTTATTATACATTTGATTTAGGAATTAAGAGTGGTATTCATATCGATAATAAATAAGCGCTATTGATTAGAGAGCGTTATAAAGCCTGTCATATTTGACCTCAGTTCCTAAAAATGTTTAGTTTCACTGTTCTTTAAATAGATCTAAGGTGATATAAGAGGAGGTGGTTTTGACTAAAGGGTCAGTTGTGTCGGTGTGTTGTAATTTGATATAATTTTTTTACTGATTTAACCCTGATTAGGGGTAACATTGTATGAGTAAACGTTAATAGTATATAATTTTGCTATATTAATTATGGAAAACTAAGAATCTAAAATTATAATTATATCCTATTATTTTAATTTTTCCTTTTTAATATATTGAAAATTTTTTACCGTAAAAAATTCTGTGAAGCTAGTATATAAATAAATAATGGTCCTTATTAATCAGATCATTACAGATAGTAAGTTCATGGGTATAGGATGATCAATAAGTATCAAATGATTCTAAACAACCTACATATATTGTATACTAGCCGAAGTGGATGAATAATGTTTAATAATTTAAATACAAGTTGTTGTGATGATTTGATATTTTCAACAATTGAGAGATATTTTTAAATTGAGCTTTTAGAAATACAATAAGTGTGATTAATGGTAGTGTAATGTATAACATTACTATTGGACTTAAATTTATGTTAATGTGTATAGTGTTAACAAAATTTAAATTAATTGATCCTTTTTTATTATTCAATAAAAATGTGGAAATCTCAATTGTAATAACTGATCAAACAGTTTATGTCCAATATATTGATATTATAATGATATATAGAATCGATTGGAAAAATAGTTTATAGTCGATACCAGGGAATGTTTATTTAGTGGTCTCTAAATTGGGTGATATGTTACTGTAATTATTTCATTAAGGTTATAATTGATGGTGTACTGGATATATTGACTATAGACATTGTTAAGAGTGTTAAAAATAATAAATGTTCATGTAAATAAGTACACGAGAGAAATTTGTAGAATTGTATTTAACTGTTTAATAAGATTCTCTCTTACCCAATTTTTATTGTAAATTGCTCAGATAGTTATTACGATCACCAATTCAGATAATTGTCAGCAAATTGATGTACTATTATATTTAGATTGATAGCCAGGATATTGAGTGAATATGATCAATAGAAATAGATTGTACAAACTTAGTTTATTTACAAGGTGGATAGTGACTTTGAATTATAATATAAACTGCTGAGACAGGAAGGTGTTGTAAATTTGGTATAATTAGTTGTTAGTTAGGGGTATTTCGAGAAAGTATAATCATATTGAAGTACTAAATTTTTTATAATCTAGAAGTTTAAAAAATCCTTTTTTGAGACTATCTTTTATAAGATCGAGAGTGATTATGAATTTCTAAAGTGAGTATACAATAACCTTGATAGTGACTCCAATATTTAAGATATCTAAAATGACTTGGTTCAGGAGTGTTAGTTTTGAAGTATAAAATATACGTTGTGAATTGTAGACTATTTTGGTTAATAAATTCCGGAAAATTAGTATAATCATTGTAAAGTTTGAACTGTCCACCTTATACACATAGCTGATATTAATATTGTATAAAGTAATTATTTCTAATATTTAAAATAATATCCTAACATTCTAAAAACTTTCACGTATCCATAGTGATCAGATAACTCTCAAACGATAAAAAAAATCTTATTACGTTCACTTTAAAAAATATAAGAGTTAAGGAGTGATGTAATAATAAATATAAAATTATGGGAATCTTTATATTATGAAGTAATCAGTGTAAATATGTATACAAATCCCACTTAATTTATAGAATCTCACAATAATAGTTTCAATTATTATAGCAAATATAATAGTTAACCTGTATTCAATATGATAATCACAACTGTATGATTACTAATTTACTAATATTTTTTAGAGAAGTGTTGAGTTAGAGGTATTGTAGAATGGTTTTAACATAAATGGCTAGAATTTTTTTAAGTTAGATTATAAAATTTTAATAAATTATCTGAGTTTTAATACTGACTTCTAGATAATTTAACATAGTAAACGGAATCCCAATTATTAATCACCTAAAGAATTCACCCTGACTAAAATATTTTAATTAGAAAGTTACCTAAATAAATATATTTTTGATGAGTACACGTTTAATACTCAATTAATAGTCAATTTACAAGGTTATGTAATCAAATTTAGGGAAAATGATACAGCGAAATTGAGATAGGCCCAAATAGATTCAGATTTATGATTATATAATACCATTATTGCGTTTAAAATTTAATGTAATCGAGTGATGTATTTAGCTAAGGTAAAATAGGAACAGAATACCATATAGTGTTAAGAGGTTGTGAGAAGTCATAAGTGTTGTTTTATTAAACGAGTTTAACTAAGCAATTATTTTGAAATTGAGGACGACTTATTAGATGTTCAAAATAAGAAAAAATCAAGAGTATACATTTATGTTAATTAGTAATCATATTAATCAATAACAAAAGTATTATGAGTAGAAATTTCAATTTATTATTGTTTAATTATTCAGATTTTGGGAGTAGTTGTAATTTGTAATATATTTTTTTATATTGTGACTTTATAATTTTTTATTCTTTAAGTATATATTGAAAATATTGTAAAAACACTGGTCTTGAAAAGAACCTAATATTTAGGGTTTTATAAATTTTCGAAATTTCATTATATATATATCCATGTACTTAATTTTTTTAAGTAAAAGCACCTTTAATATACAGATCTACTATGACATCAAAAATCATACACAATTTCAAATATTTATTTTTAGAGTTTATATTGAATATTTAGTATAATCAATAAATATTTTATACTGATATCAAAATTAATTATATACCCATAAATAAATCCTTTATAGGTGCGGAGGTAGGTTTATTCGTCACCGGTAAGCTACTTGATGACTACGTGTATAACGGCGGTAATTTTTGGCGTTATAATATTAGCTGAATGCTGTTTCAAAACTTGCGTCTATCCATTGTATAATTTCTTATACCTGAGATTTTGAGGTAGGTTTTAGATATATCACTTCTCGTGCTATTTAAATACTATTCAACTTTTATTATTATATATATAACATTTTTTATACATTTAATGTTTCTTCTAAATAATTATCTATTTTACTTTGTGAAATTTTTTAAATATCCATTTCTTAAGGACTTCTCACTGTATGCATACTCTTGTCTAATTGTTTGATCAATAGTAATTCTCTAACCTAGATCCAATAAGTGTATCTTAAGTGTCACACATCACCGACCCTTACAAAGTATCTTACAGAAAATAGTTAACTGGTATTTTGCCCTAAGCACTATGAACGATAACGCGTATCAACGGATTTTGTATGTTATAACCAATTGCATTATGTTCTTAGGTAATTCTTACTATCTCTATATAGGATGTAGATTGAATTATCCTTAGATATAATATCAGTCATTACATTTCAAATAAAACAGTAAGTTTGGTGTATCTCAGATTGAGTCTGTAATTAATAAACTGAACTTGATGATGCGCGATATTTTTAAGTAATTTATTTAGAAAAGAGTTGGTGCGTGGGCGACCTTCATCCAGATAGGGATAGCACGACCTACCCACGCGACCACCTGCCGAATAAGATTCAATCTTCCGGGGGCTACGGGAGGCCAGGGGTTGCAAGTTAAGCTGAGCTCCGAAAACTTAGCCTTACTTACAATGTCTGTAATCACTGATTCTTATTTCTTCACTTTTGCGCTTCTCATCTGCGATTGGCCTGCGGCGGCGACGAATCGCTCTCATCAAATGTCCTTCGTCACTGTGTGTTGCCTTGCGTGTCTTCTTCTTTTGAGCTTTCCTCTTGTTTGTGTGACATTGCTCCATGGTCCTATTTCATTATCTATGCCTAGGGCTCCTTTTTTACAATCCTGATGGGCACCACACACGCTCCGGGGGGTAACTACCCCCAGAGGTAGAAAAAAGACCAGACTCAAAAAAAAATAGAATAAATAAATGAGTGAAGAGATTAACATCGCACATCCACGAATAATAATAATTATTACTGGACAATTCAGGAATTTTTATTTCTCAACATTCCTTGATCTTTTCCTGATCATGTCTCGTATAAATCCTCCTATTTTATTTACACCTTATAATGTTCTTACCTAATAAGTTTCTTAAGGTTTTTCTTCTTAATTGATCATTTTTAATATTTTTTATTTATAATTATTATTGGCCAGATGTGGTTTAGAGTCTACGCGTGCACAACACGCTGATTACCAGGGTATTTATAGGGTGTAAATACGCATTTCCCGAAAATCTACAAGGATATGAGCCACCTAAAAAATTCTAACCTAGTCTTCGACGATAGGTATTTAATACAGAACCAAGTTATCTATACTACAGTAATAGTTCCTCTCAACTATCCAAATAATTCCTAGCCCAGATTTACGTTAAATTAAAGTAATTTCTCTAAACATAGAATTTTAATCAGGTATAACAAATATTGACTTCTCTTGTAGGCTCTATCCTGGTACAACCCTGTAGAGCTGGTCGCTCTAGACCATGAAGGCAACTAGCCTCCTTAAACCCTTAGAGTCCCAAGTTTGCGACCTTGTTAATTTAAGACACGTGTCAACCTTAAATACCACTTCCTGCATCTTTGTACCTTTATTTTTCCCCATCCCATGTACCTATCTAATCACATTCACTTAATGATAATAACCCATTATAAATCTATTAATGTTTCAGACCTTACCGTTACATCTATTGCTCGTATTTCCAGTATCCTCCTCAGTCGTGATATATTATAGGTAATTGATACACTCATGCCATGTTTTAGGGTTCTCATTTTGCGCTCTACTTACTGTGATTTGGTTCATGTTGACACCCCTTATATAAGGTGTCAAACGAGTGTGAATCGTTAATACTGGCCGAAAAATATTCTCTAGTCAATTAATTTTCTTTCGAATTATACTATTTTCAAATATTTTTAGTGTAGCGTAGAGGAAGCTAAAGAGCAAGACTCATTTTCAATTGTTATGAGGAGAAAAGGACGATTTACAGAAAAAGATTTAGTTGAAGTTATATATTCGGTATACATATGATTTATCCGCTCACTAAGATATAAAAAGTAAGCTCGATTAAGCTGCAGAAATATCATCATCAAAAAATGATATTCTTCGTGAACATTTAAAATCCTATCTAGAAGTAAACTCCAAAAAATATAAAGCTCCACTTTTGATTTTGTAGGAACTTCGAAGACGTGTTGCCGCTATTTCAAATCCCACGCGGCTCCCGGCTCATTCTGCGCGGTAAGTCAAGCCCTAAAACCTCTATGAGGTTGCTCACTGAACTAGCGCCCCAGGAGAGTACTTATCCCCCTTACGGGAAGTATCGTGTCTGCTTCAACCAAACGCCCACCTTATATATGATTCCTTTATATAATCTTCTCCTTCTCTTTCCGGTCCTCATTCTCGTAACTCCTCTTATAAAAACCTCCCCTAATCTCTTTAGTACCACCGTCCCAAGCTTGATATGTAAATACCTTCATATCACTCAATGCTTTTCGCAATACCATTTATGTTTTGATCTGCTCCTTGAGTGTGTGCAACATTTTGTAAATATGCATTAGTCCATCCTACTGTTTTTCTTTTCTGCTATTCATTTCATGTTCCAGATATTGATCTCCTGGGTCCTGTCAACTGATTGAATACCACAATCTAGGAGATATACGTACTTTATAGTGAGTATAATTACTCATACCTTAATATATATATATACTTACTACTATGTAGTATATAGTTATTAGAAGTCTCTTAGTTGAAATACATTCCCGAGATATATACTGTTAAATAAAATATCCTGATTATTATTCTAACTCTGTCTCCTCAGAACTACCAGGACTTCACTTTATATTTAATACCACTAATGAGTCTTCAACTAATATTAAGAATTTTATAATAGCCAATGATTTAAAATTGGATCTTATGAATATATATCCCTTAAATTTTATTTATAATTAATTATTTTATTAATATATTATATGTGAATTCAAAAAAGGCCAATTTATTACAAACTATATACCTATCATTAATATAAAATTATTAATAATATTTAACAATGTGTTTATATATTAAATATATATATATATTAATTTAAATATTATATATATGATATATTATGTTACCTGTTCTTACACTATTATATAGAGAAGTTAAAATATAGTAGGATAACGTTAATAAAAAATATTTAATATTTACTCATTAGAATAATTAACGTAATTATGATATATAATTTATATAATAACGTTTCTTACTATATATTTAATATATATTATACTAATTAAATCTATAATATTATATTATATTAATATTTATAAATATAGTATATATCTCCAGATAATATATCAAGTTTCCACAGTCAGTCGTTCAATACAAGTGTACGAGTTTGAGAGAGTGTCTGTGTATGCATACGTAACCCTGAAAATATGATAATCGTGTGCCGGTGCCCTACAAATTTCCGGTTTTGGGCCGATGCCATGCTCCAATAATGTCGGAGTCTATAAACTTTATCCTACCTTGAGAGGTGAGAGGGTGAGTTCGCTCTCTCTGAAGTTGGCGTAACCCCAATATAAACCTCGCCGCCACCCTGTTGAACCAGTTCTATAACCAACTATTAACATTGTCCATCCCGTATAAATAAAATAGTTACAACTGTCTGATATTACCTAACCCTTTGATAAAACTAAAATGCATCCTAAATTTTCTCTCTAACTCGTTTCTCTCTTGTTAGCGACGTTTCTTCAAGCTCAATCCCAAATCAAGGATAGCCGCTCTGATACCCTTTATACCTCATCGTTAACTAATTGCTATTATCTTTGTTAATATTACTTATCTCCAATGAGATCTGTTATGCAGAATCAAATAATTTAATTGTAAGTTAAGGAAATGTAACAGTAATCGTTTGAGATAAAGTTATGTCTTTATAGTTCAGACCAATCTCTTTTTACACTATTCATCCTCCTCGCTATATTTCTAGTTATAATCGAAATTAAGTTCTTTCAGAATTTTTATAGGACTTATTACATATTGTTAACTCCTTTTCCGATTTAAGATGCAATAAATATTCTGCCCAGGTGTTTGCATTGAAATATTTCAACTTATGTTTATCACTATATCCACTGTACCCCCATAGAATTCCTATGCTGGTTCTATCGCCTTAAAGTGATCAAGGTGGCGAGGACGCTTCATTGGCTAGTATAAAATACGATTATAAATGTATAAAAAATTGTGAGGTATTTTAGACGTTCTAGAGTGTTAAGACTCGTGAAATGCTAAAGCTTCTCATGATAGTAAACAGCGATTGGTATAAAATATTATTCCAGGCATTCCCAAAAAATGAATTGGCCTAATCGCGGCAGTTCATTACCTCTCCCATTTAAGCCTTAGCCTTCCTTTGAGAATCTCTCCCACTCACTTAATTCGCTCAATTTGGCGTCCTACCTCCTCCTCTTTTGAATGTAGTGCGTATGTTTATCTCTCTTACCACCGCATCTTCTCCCTATTTTTTTCAGCTGCCTTCGTGTGTGAAGCTTAATAAGCCTAAACAATCCTTCCCTCCTTTTTTTCTTTTATTATTACCTTAATAATTAACTTGTTTTGAAAGCAGAAACGACTTCGGGAATGGCAATCTTTCAATCTTCGAATCTAGGCAAATTTTGATATAATCTGCCTCCCTTTTATATCCAACTTTTTATGGTTACTCCATCCCGTAACTTTCCTCAAACTTTATATACTTTCTTTATTACACTTACCCTTAGCTTGCACTTCTAAATTACTTCTCTTGAACCAACGTTTTCTTCCCATTAATCGAGGGCGCTCATTTGATGTACCGAATAAATCTCAAATATGTTTTTATGAGTCCCAATATTAATTTAGTCTGCCCCTACCATATAGTCAACGGCCAGAGTCTCACTTACAACTCATCCATTGTATTATAAAATTCATTGGTAGTGCCCTCCCTCTTCCTTCTGTTGTGAACATGTCAACTAGACCGTTGCCAACTCTTCGTCTACAGCTTTTCTGATTCTTGAGAAGTTTCTTTGAGAGCCCGATTCCGCCGTCGGTATTGTCTCGGGGATGCCCTGAGTCTGGGCGCAGCTAACTAACCCTATATATATGAGTGTAACTACTGAATAATCTTCTAGTGATAAGATTAATAATGCTAAATACTATGCTTTTGAGAAATCTCAATTTATTACTTAAGTTTTAGCAATCTTAACTTTAAATCGCTACTAGAATATGTGCAATTATCTGGAAACGCCCCTTTCTAATTATGATCTCCTGTCTGGGCTGTCACAATATCATAATAAATGTTCAGATTATCACTCAGTATCCTCGGAGGGGTAAGACAATGAAGACTTAAATTCTCAAACGATGAAATAAAGTAAGGATAAGTGATGAAATGTTAATGCAATAACTTAGTTCAGGGTAGAAACCCTTACTATAAGTCCCACACAATTCAAATAAGGTAATTGTCAATAAATAAAAATAAAAATATAGCTGCAACTCTCAATAAAAAATAAAGTACATGAAAGGTATTCTGAGTACTAGAATAAATTGCATAATTTGTAAATAAATTTAATATATTATTTTTACTAAAATATATTATATTACTATGTTAATCTAAATTACAACGATAACTCCATGAATATATATAATTAATTAATATTAAAGGTTATCTTTTTCAACTATTATAAATTTATACATACTCCTCATTGAAATTATATATTAGTTGACATATTAACACGTTATAATCGCATAGCATAATGAAAGATTTAGATGAAAAGTTATTTTATCCTTATTATAATGTGTTAATAATATTATATATTAATATATTTTCAACCTTTCCTATATTTAGTGAGTAATTAATAATGAATGTGTGATATTTAGATAAGCTTAAATTTAATAAATATTAGATTTAGCCGTATACTATACCAAAGTAAGGCTTTTAATAATTTAAACCTGTCCTTTATGACTACTCTGGTAATCATCTCCCTTTGTGAAAAACCGGGTCAGTTACTGTGTCCCATGTCGTTTCGAATGATCGTAATAAAAATAGGCGTGCCTTATCTCTTCTAGTCTGATATAGATGAATTACAACTAGGCAGTGCTCCTTAGATATGTCAGTGCGATCTAAATATTTTTGTACCTCCTAAATTCCGAGTGTTATCTCTCGTGCTTCATTCCTACCGACCAGAGTGACTGTGTATGTGCTCGACGCCTTCTCCTCTTCGAATGATGTTTTTGCTTTTTATTACAACAAAAAGATACAAGGAGCCTTTTAATGCTCATCAAACTAATGTGCTAGTTTATCTTAAAACTATTAACATTACTTTACCTCTATGCTTTTAATTAATTACTAATTTAACTTAATTTTGCCAGATAATAATTAGAAAGCCGCTGGTTTGAATTATTTGAAATTTTCTATAGTTATCTATATTTATTATAATAAATCCCAAATAAATAAAATGGCAACTTCGTTATTTATCGGCCTGAGTTATCATTCATCTCCTGATTTAATTTTCCTTCCTCTAAAATAAGACCCCACACGGATCTTCAATTTGGTCCTCAATCCTTTTAGTAAACTATTATTGAATGACTTTTTTCTCTTTCTCTTATTATAATTTATGTCTTCGCCTTAACCTCCAATTTCCCTTACTCATCCCTAATTTTTCCTCCCTAACTGATCTTCTTATAATTTAAATTAAAGTACCAGCGAGAGTCTACAGTTCTCACCCACACTGTTAACCTAATTCTTTTTCACATATCGGAATTGAATTATGTAATTAGACTGAGTATAAGCGGTTTTCATTATTCACTAATAACCGGTGTGTCGGAATAAGGTAATTGTATCTTTACTATATATGTTGAATTATCATCAATTTTATTATTAATATTTATTAAATTTTTATTATGTGATTCTTATCAATGTTAATGTGTTTAATCAATAATAATAATTACTACTACAACTAGTTTTATTTAACTTATATTTTTAGTTATTATATTTATTTATATGTTATTGTTGTTATTTTTAAATACGTTCTTGACAATTTTTTTTTGCAAAGCCCCCTTCTTCTTTTTTTTTGAATATTAAGGTGAGGTTATATATACAGTGCCCTTATAGAGATAGTGTTAATTATATTTGTACATGGGTTTAGCGTGTATTTGCTGCACTTTAACATTTTCACCCAGTATAGACTACTCATATAATACTTTTGTAAGAAATCCATAATATCACCTCGACATTATTATTATGATCAATATATATCTTTAAAAATACATTAAAGATTTTAATTTTAGAATAGCTTATGTTATAATATTATAAAATATATTCGTATTCTAGTATACACATTAATTTATATATTCTATATTATAAAATATATATTACTATGATATATATAGCTATATACTAAATTTATAATATTACTTCACTATTATATTATATTTATTAATATTATTGTATATAGTGTTACTTCTATAAATTATTCGTAATTATATTCTGTTTATATTAATATAATATAATTACCAGTATCACAAATAACTTATTAATTTTATTACCTTACATTAATTTATTTTAAATCACTGAATAATTAGTGATGATCAAAAACTGTAACCTCTTTTCTTTACAATATTATTCCTTTTTCCTATTTCATATTTTCAAGTGTTCTACAGAATGGTCCTTAACTTAAATAAAGATCGTCTACAATACTATACTATTATTATTGCCATTTCTCGAATCGCTCAATAAATACTACTCCTCTTATTCTTTTTATACTATATATATATACCTATTCTAATTATCGTAATATATATATTATTTATCGTATTCCTGGACAATTCACCACTGGTATTTGATATATATAGCTAAGTGTAATTCATTAATAGGATGGAGAAATTAATAATGAGAAATATACCTCTCAGTTATTATAACTAGACTATTATTATCTTGAAATATTATTATTATTATTTTATCATTATAATTGTACACTGATTAATATTATTCAATATAGGTACCCTCGAGAGATACATTAATAATTTGAATAAACTCTATAGTTTGTTTTGTAAACATATATGTTATCTATATATGATTAATTATCAATTATGTAGTATAAAGTTATATATATACTTAATTAAATATATAAAATATCTACTTTGAAAAATATTAAATTTACTTCAATAATAATATTTATAATATAATATAGATACTTTCATATATTTATTATTACTCTTTATCATATAACTTATATAATATATAATTATATATACCAATCTACTCTCTTATTCTACTACATCCCTATGATAAATTAAGGCTCTTTAAATATATGTATTTATATTATCATTATATCATCTACCGTAAATCATAATTAAATTATATCATTTTATAAATATAAATTACTAATTTAATTTTAATATAGGTTAAATATTCAATAATAATATATTAAATAATAAATAATATCATATATATATAATATTTGTAATTATATAATATAATTAGTTTGACTTATTGGGTAGAGAAGAGATGAACCTGTTAAGAGATACATGACATCAGAGACATAGCACCGGATTAGATTAGGGAGACTTTTATAAAGAAAGTGGCGACTATGGACGCAAAAGCGTAAGATATTTTATCTGAGTATAGATAAGATGAGATGACAAATAATATAGGAAGATATGAATTAGGACTTGGAAGAGAATTTAGAGATTTATCTTAAGAGACTGTAAGTGATGAGACTAGAGAGTAGATGAGAGAGATCCGCAATAGTATTGAATAAAAGTAGTAGAAATAGAGCTGACATGTTGTGATCATTTATATTCGGTACTGACCGAGACGTATTGTGTATAAAGATATGAAGGAAAGGAGAATTGATGATAAGAGAGTTATGTGTGTAAGTTATGCTGGAGTTTAACTCTTTTGTTGGGTGTGAGTGTGTTACAAGTATTGAAATAATATGGTACTCGCACGTTATTGATACTAAGATAATTAGGGGGCGTAGTATTATTTATCTATCCATCTCTTATTTGAGAGATTAAGTGTGAGTTTGGTGAGTGATATTGGTAAGCTGAAGAATAGATGTTGTGGCTTAATAAGAGGCTTTATAAATAATATAGTTATGAACTGTCCTCTCTGTCTTTTTAACTAGCCCCAGTGTGTGAGGCCAGATTGCGTGTGACTTACTCAGTCGTCGCGCGTTACTCATATTAATAGCGTCGTAAGGTGCCTTAATTCACCATATGATATTATATCTTTTAAAATTTAATGTTGGTATTATTTATTCAAAAGTGTTCTCAGGTAGCTCAGAAAGTATCGAAGCGGATAGGCTGTACGAGTCATGAAATTTAGACCTGCGTCGTTAATGATATCGAGACTCTATTTCCGGTGACACCCTACCACCTAGGGTCTCTGCGTCCTGTACCCGATATAGTAAAAAGTGTCTACAAAAAGGGGTAGGATTTTTACGCAATATCGATTAAAACTTTGTTTTACTGCCCTAGAGCAGTAAGAGGGGTTTGAAAGTTGTGAGTTGAGGATAGTCCTCGGTTGATGGGAAAAGAATTGTTTATAATAATTAAGGTTAGATGGAGCTTAGGTAAATCAAAAAGTATCGCTGATATGTGGTTAATATATTCATGAAGAGATTAATAAATCATAATGAGTCCATGATAAAAGATAGGGAAGAAGGCTGGCACTCGTTGATTTGCGAGATAGGTAAACTATTTCCATTCTTTTTCTCCGCCTCAACTCCTGTAGTAGCATGGTGTAAAGGTGTGTAATTTAAATTAACTTCGTGGTAGGCAATACTCACCGGAATATAATGATGTGGACTGGTTATTATATAATTCCCTTTTCCGAGAACATAAATTATAATTCCTTATATGTTATGCCTTTTAATTTAAATGATCAATGTAAAGGCGTTAACTAGAAGTGTCCTGTTTAGACGGGCCCCGCTCTGGATAGAGTGGCTCATTATATTTGAGATAGGTGTAAGTGTGTGAGTTTGAAGACTGTTGTTAATGGGTTAGAGTGAGATTTAGTGATGTAAACTATATAGTGTTCTGAGGAAATAAATTGGATTTTATTAAGTATTCTAAACATGTATTAAAATTTTCCAAGTAAATTTTTTTCCTGTTGAACCTAATCATCAGCCAGAGTGTATTCGTTGAGTTTATATGATATATTTTTTGGTAATTTTTATTTTAAAGGAGTTAATAAGATTATATGGTTTGTGATTTTTTAAAATTGTAGTATTCTTATGTGACACTGTTACCAATTTAGAAATGCTTTACAAATGTTCAAAAGGTGTTTAATTTTTATATCCTTTAATCATCCTTATATTTTTGTTTTTAATTCTGTCGTGTTGGACGGTGGTTTGGTTATATAATCAAATGGTGTGAAAAGATGAAGCAAAAACGCGGGGTGAATAAAAATAATTAACATAAATAAATAAGATTAGTGGAGAGTAATTATATAATAATGAAGTAGTTAATACCGTTCTTAATGTACTACTCTCATTGACAGATTCGCTTTTTAAAGGTTTAAGTGTTCAAGTGTTGGCTAGTGTAGTGCCAAAAGTGCCGATCAATACCTGATAATTATTTTATGCATGTAAATTTAAACGTGAATACATATTTTTAGATTTAGATCAAATGTTGACTGTATAGAATGTTTGTAGCTTGTGGAATAATCGACCAGGGAACTGTGGAGTAATAGAGATCCGAAAGAAACAAATGAATTATTAAGGACTGAATTAGTCAATGATTAAAAGGTAAATTGATCTAAAATCTGGAGATAAAGAGAATTGTTATTATAAGAGTAATTTTTTTATATAAGTGCTAGATAGGAGCAGAGGCGAGAATAAAATAAGGTGCATAATATATAAAAGTCTTAAATATATAATAGATGTTTTGTGATAATAATTAATATCATATATATTATTGTTTAATAAGTGATACACAATTGGAAAAATTTACTGTCTTAATCCAACTTGGAATATTTGGAGTTTAGATGTACTTTATTTGCCAAATAATTCAACATTTAATTTATAGTTTGTAAAATAAATTATTTGGAGTTAAAAACGTTCTGATTTGGGAATAATTTACATAAACATATTAATTTTAGTTATTTTGATATTATATAATTCGTGTCGAAAGCGTTACGCGTGCAGTAAAGTTTATACTAACACGTTAAAAGGTTTTAACTTATATAAATTATATGTGGTATATAGAAAGACTCTCTTCTTTCTTATTATAAGAATTATTTAATTACTATAGTACAGTAATGGAGTATACTTACCTGGTTTTTTTCGTTGTTGTAAGTGACGGCTTAATGAAATATTTCTGATTTTACTTTTTCTTGTAATTTAACCGTTTATCCATCTCTCTTTGTATCTTTACTCCCTACAGTATTTCGTACTACTTGGCTTCTACCAAATTGTTGATTACTTGTATAATCTAAATATTAATATTATTAATATTATTATTTATATATATATATATATATATATTAATATTAATATATATATAAGATAACTAATATTAATAATATAAATTAATATTAATATTTATATGCATTTATATAATATAATATTATTTAAACTATTTCATTTATATAAAAAGAGGTATTGAATATTATATTCATAACAGTTATTAATATTTATTTTGACTATTTCATTATTATGCAAACCAGTAAATAGGGAAAAATAGATAAAGAGGAGTAAATAGTATTTAGTAAGATATTAATAGTAGAAGTAAAAGAGAATAGATAGTAGTGAAGAAGAATGAAGTAGAAGATGAGTGAGATATGAAGAGAGATAATATGAATAGATAATGAATGATAGAAGAGAGTATAAGATATATAATGAAATGAAGATACGGTAGTAATAGTGAGTAAATAGAGATTAGATAGAGAGGATGATGAAATGAATAGTAATATGATAGATGAAATAGGAGAATATATGATATTTAAGAGTGAGAGTATAGAGAGTGAATAGAATGAATATTATTGTATGTAATTTAATTATATTAGTATATACTTAAGCACTGGGGTATTAAATTATATTTTTGAGTTATATTTAAATAATATATATAAAAATGTGATTAGTGTAGTCAATAATATTTAGGAAAAATATATATTACATATGAGGTTTCTTTTCTCAGAGGTTTGAGGTATATATATGAGTAAGTAGTTATAAGTAATTATTATAGAACATTAACTGTTCATAAATATAATAGGTGAATATTTGTAAATAGTAAATATTATAGTATAAATAATAATAAATAATAGTAATAGATATAAAGTATTATATACTTCTAAGAAACCTAATGAGTAAAACTTATTGAAGCTAATAGAGATAATAATAGGTGAAGTGTAAATTATTACATATATAATATTGATCTTATTATACCGTGTATTCATTATTAAAAATTGCGTTAAGCTCAAATTACAATTCTATTCTTAACAATCATTATTTTATTTGGATTAGGTTGTTCAAAAAAATGCGATTCTTTATTAGAAGATCCAATCGACCCATATGAGTAAATTAGTAATAGTGGTAAATATTTTGAGTATTTATTATAATTATTGTGATAATAAGTAATATATATATGATTAGTTTATATTGTATATAATAATAGTGGAGAAATGTTCGTTCATGAAGTCATTGAAATAGTCTTTCAAATCCCACAAGGAGCTGAAAAAAAAATAGTAATACAAATTATGTAGATTTAAAGTTGTAAATGGAGTTTATTGATTGTTTGTTTAATATTATAGAGTTACAATTACAAATTAGAATACGAGAAAGTCAACTGCTTAGTCGTCGGTGATTTGAGAACCGTTTAATATGTTTACAGATTACTCCAATCGTTTCTGAACCGTGTATTTTGAAGGTAAGCTTGTAAAAGGTGATTGCGTATTGCACACAGATAATTTTTAAGTTTGAATCTTTAATCTGAAAAATTTAAACTACTTCATGAAATACAAAACTAGGTCAATAATTTTCATACGTGTGTGGTTATATAAGTTAATTAAGATGAGAAAATATCTCGAAGCGTTTTGGATTTAAACTTTCTTAAGAGACATGTTGTTAAGAAAGATTTATGTGAAGGAGTTCAAATTTTCATTAGTGTATAGTATTAATATGATATAGAAACAATTATGTTGTACAAATCTTCAAAAATTCTTTTAGTTTAGCAAGTGAATAGAAATGATGATGTCAACCCCTTTATGGGATAACATTGGAGAAGTAAAATATTTTGGTATTTTTGTTATGTATGGAAGATTTTTCTTTCTTTAACTTTTCATAATTATCGAGTTATATTCTTGTGATAGCGGCAACAATTTTCATCTTACACTAATAAAGTGACAATTGCTATCCCCACCACAATTTATTTACTCGCAGAGGTTATCATTCCTGGGTTTTGATATAATATTAAAGTTTATTTTAGTGGGTGTATTATAATTTGTTCTAGTGTAATAGTTAATGATTCTATATGAACTTAATTTAAGTCTATTGGATTATGATATAGATTGTTTTTTTAGGTAGTAATCTTATATATTATATTCGGACATATTGTATTTTTTGTTGATGTCAGGTTTAAATTTAAAATACCTCATTGTTTAATGTTGATTTTAACTCTGATGTTTATGAATATATAGTTTCAATTAAGGCATATGTCCTAGGAATTTGTGTATAGATGTGGTTAGGTGTGAAGAATTAGGATATAATTGCTGTGTGAATTTGACTAATATGAGTGATGACAGTTGAATTTTATATAAAATAACATAACGCTGTTTTATAAACTTAGAAGTAAATGTGTGGTCCTCATTGTCTTCTAGGAATCGCCTTCGTTAATATTTGTATAATGAAAGTTTTTAATTAAAAAAGTGCATGTTTGAATACTACTCAAATGTTTGTTAGAATTTTTTCTCACTGTTTATAATTTGTAGTGGGTAGTTGTTATGGTACGATAATGGATCTGATTTAATTTAGAATTCTGAGTGGATTTGTGAGCGGATAAAATATATTTTGGGAGAATTCTATATTTATGTTGGCCTTATAATAATTATTATTCAAGTTGGTTATTTTAGGTATCCCGGTTATTGAACGGTTTGATGAGTTATGAAGTTTGGTTCGCCTGGGAGTATGGGTTAAATTCCTGTAGCTCTTTCGTGACATTGGAGTTATGTATGTTAAGTTGGTAAGGGCAGTAGTGTTTTAATAGGATTATCTAGAAAGATTAAATTTTTAGCGATTTTTGATATGTTCTGTGAAGAACCTGAAGATGTGAATTAAATGTTTTTGTAAGAGCTACATTAGTTTATTGGATGTTGCTTGTGTTAGTATATTTCATATTTATTCTACAGTATAAACATGCAGTTTTTTGATAGATTTTTTCGATGTGAATGAATTTGAACTACTCAATTAGATAGATATCTGACGGTGCATTTGAGGTGGTTTTACTTGCGATAAACTTCATCTTATTGTTCGTCTGTATAATTTAGTATTGGAGGCTTAATATGGTTATATATTTTGGTTTTTTTGCTTGGTGCGTTTGGTTCTGTTGTGTGGGTTGTGTCTTCTTGAGTCAGGAAAGCGCTCGTGAGGGATCAAAGAAAAAAAGTGTGGTATTTTATAAGTTTATTTAGTATTTAGTTTACTGATACTAGTTAATAATAAGTGATGTTATATGTTATTGAATGGTAACATGTGTGACCCATCTGCGATAGGTATCCTCTAAAACTTCATAGCATGTTGTCACCAATGTTATGTCCTTGGTTAAGATACCCCACAAATTGATGCCCGAGGATGAACACACCATTCAAGTTCTTGAGAGCGGTAGGTCGCTCCAGATGCCATACAAGACCCTGATAGTGTGATAATTTTTTAACTGGCGCTAAGGGAATTGAAAGATAATATTTTAATACTGAAGTTTTGTCGCTTAGTGATACGCTGCTCTCTTCCAACCCATATAAATATTAAACTAGGAATTAATTATGGATGGGAAAGGGTAAAGAGCCAGGTACAACAGGGCCTCGGAGAGAGATCCCTTTGTTCACCAATTCCTCTTTCCGGACTGGATACTGCCTAGTTCTACCAAACTTGTTAAGGATTTTTTGTCCACATTTTATAACCGGTTTCATTTTATATTCTCTAGAACCCAACGATCTATTGCTTTGAGGGCGAAGAAAAAAGCACGTAAAAATATTCTTTTTACAACCAATGCATTAATCCTATCATCAGACAATTGATTTAATTTATATCTACTATTTGAAATTATATAAATTTAACTATTTATCTACATAAAATATATAATAATACTATTAAATCTAATTTCTAATTTTTTTTATATATTAGGTAATATATTAATAAT
Organism: Trachelipus rathkii; assembly: GCA_015478945.1. NCBI lineage: Eukaryota > Metazoa > Arthropoda > Malacostraca > Isopoda > Trachelipodidae > Trachelipus > Trachelipus rathkii. The sequence continues at coordinate 96,309 of JABUQX010117048.1, forward strand.
AAATTAATAAATATAACGTCATTCGTGATGCGTGTTTTCAATTCCTGAATTATAAATGATTGGCCTAAATTCTCTAGTGTTTTAATATAGTTTATATCCATCACGAGCAGAAGGATCTATTGGGTAATTGTGGGTCATAATATTAAGTGTCGTGTTTATTTACTTTTTATGAAGATATGATTCACAATTATTTGAGGATGAAGCGGTAAACTTTATAACATTTAATCTAGGTAGGTATATAATATTTTTATGAATATATAATTACAATATCTTACTATAATTTTAAAGATATGTATATTTTGATAATAATTAATGTTAAAATATTAATAGTTTATGATAATAATAAGATTAAAATGTTAAAGATCAAATGTTTACTCTACTTACTATTTAGTCAGTTTTATATATGATGTTTTACACAATTGTTATGTGATATTATATTTATACTATAGAAGTAATTATAATCCTCTTAATTAGGTTATATATATTAATTAATATTGTATAATACATAGTATCTAATCTATTAATAAAATAAACTTAAAACATAAATGATATATTAAAAATTAATAGTACTTTCGTTAACGATGAAAATTTAAATCAATATGAATTTAATAAAATTTTTATTTTAAATGATTAATATGAATTACTATATAATCTAATTTTATATACGGGTATTGCTTTATTATCTATTTATTAATACATAACAATATAATAAATTGGTGAGCATTTATTTAGCTCTTATTTTTTAAGCATCACTATAATTTTACCTTATTTATAATTAATATATTTTAACTATATAATATAAGTTTTAATTAAATTTAAGGAATTTTATATCTATAAAATTTTATATATTGAATGCTTTGTCATAACCAAGACGACTGGTTCACTTCAATTTATAAGTGAATATAAGAATATAGTATGTGTTTATTAATACATTAATAATAAAGTGATAATAATAAATAATAAATATTTTGTAATATTTCTTTGTGTGATTATAATATATAATTAAGTGTTATAAATATAATAATAAGTGATAATATTGCAGCATTTTTCATTATATTTATAATAATTTTTATATATTTAATTTAATAAATATAATTAATAATTAATTTATTAGAGAGTATTTTAAAGTTTTAATTTTTACAGACTCGTTAATAATTAATTATAAATGGCAGTATTTAGATCCCGAACCATGTGATTTATAAGAACGGCACAGTATATATTATATGAAAATTCCATATAATTTTTATTAAAATATATAATAATAAAGATAAAATATTAATATTCAGCGCAGATTATTATAAATGATAATGATAATTAATAGTATATATATATGATAATTAACATTTCGGATATATTATACAATTTTATATAATAACAAACTAGGGAAACATATTGTCAATCATTGCCTGTCCCATAAAGATTCCACCCAAGTTTCCCGTTTATTAAAAAGGTAAACTTCTTGGTATATTGTTAGATACGATGGCGACAACAAATTACCCCAATGTTATTAAGGTGAATCCAGTTACCTCAACTTCTTCCGGGTTATAGACCTTGAAATTTTACCAAATTTACTATTTTAACATTTAATCTAGAAATTTATAACTAACCTGCCTATTAATATAATATACTGGCCATAAGGGTTTTCGATTTATATGTTAAGTAGATCTTAGATTTTATAAGTGATAAATGGAATTTGAAGTGTTATTTTCATTAAAGTATTTACTTCTGCATTGGTCGAGTTGGCGTGCTACATAAAAACTTTCTTTAGTGGTACTGTGATAATGTGTAGTGGATTTATAAGTAGGTAGGCAGTATGGCTACTGATGTATTTTATTATAATAAAAAATTGAGGTGTTCATACCTCACTTTTGTTGTGAATTAGACACCAGCTTAGCTCATTTATTTTAATAAGAGGTCACAATCCTATAAAAGGCGTGGCTATATCGTGGATATTAATTAAATGTAAAGAACCTAACTAGAAAATCCCTACATAGAAATATCTTTATTTTATACATTTTAAATTCTGTTTGAACTGCTCGGGCCAATAATTAACTGTAGATATATTTGGAAGAGAAGTCTAATTTCAAAATAAGCGATAATTTCTCTTTTTTTAGATCGTTTTAAGTAATTACTGTGTACAACAAGTATTATTTTAATGATTATTCTTTTAATAATAATTATATATAATATTAATAATTTATATATATATTTTATAAATATATAATATATAATTATATATTCAATTTAAATTAATTTTATATATATATATATATATAAATATATATTTAATTAAATTAATATTAATAAATTAAAAGTATTCGGTAACATGTATTATTATATAATGGCAAATTTGCTTACAGAATGTTAGTAGTGATGCTGCAACCTATAAGCCTACACCTTGGTCTTGCTAATGACTATATTCAAAATGATGATCTGTTCTCTCATTGCGAATCAGGACATTATCGATTACTCGACGAGGATCTTTATATCCGTGATGACCAATTATAAAGTTGCTCTTTATGGAGAGCTATAGTACCTGATTATATGTTAGGCTTTTTTATTACACGCGCTCAGTCCCTAGTTTTTTATTAATAGTATTGAAATCAATATTGATCTAAGAATAACGATCGGAGAGTAAAGTAATATCCTACGGACCAAACTCGATGTTTATCTAATAATATCTTACTTATTCCTGACCTACACTGGATTCACCTCCTATGTACTCTATAATATCATTTTTCAGTACGATAGTTAATGAGGGATTTAGTTTAAGCGATCATCTAGACTCTCAGAAATATTTAATCCAGGGCATTATCGATTACCTAGCGCTACACATCATGAGGATACCTCGTCGTACGGTTAATTATACATAACTATTAGCTCAACTATTATGGTGTGAATTAAGATCGTCTAA
>JABUQX010117049.1:0-23667 GCA_015478945.1 Trachelipus rathkii
AATACTATTGATGTAACGTGTTAATAGTGAAAGTATAAGTTTTTTTTTATGATAATCTCTTCAATATCTTCAATATAATTAGTGTTAATATAATATGTTAATTTCAAGTTAAGTATAAAATAGAAAATTCAAAAAACTATTGAATAAGTTATCTATATATAGTCTTATCTTTTTTAAGGAGTTATTTAAATAAGGAGTATAAAGACAAATAGAAATCTTGTCTTTGTTCATTATATCAGGTATATCAGAGTGAGTTGTCACATCATAAAGTTTATTGATTAATCACTAATTCTACGAGGTAATATTCCATTTAAATAAGATTAATACTAACATTCCGAACAAACCCGCTATAGTTCTGCAAGTATTCTGATATAAGACTGCAACAGTAACAATAATACCTTCAGCGTTTACGCTGGTAGTTGTAGTAACCATATATGTACCTATCACCGCAGTTGTCTATGTTCAGATAATTAATTAGCGCGTTGCCTCGCATCTTGCGGTTGGGTGCGGTCGCGGTTGTCAGATTATTTACGATTATCCACACTAATATATATATATATATATATATATTATAATTAATATATATATATTATATTATTATATAATATATCATAATAATATATAATAAATTATATCTTAACTATGATAATATATATATATATATATATAACCGCTTACCACTGTTAGTGTACAGTATATCTATCAATGGAAGGTAAAAAGGAAGGTATAGTTGAATAAAAGTATCTTTTATATATAATTCAGCAAGGAACAAATAGTTTTGAGGGATTTACTAGGTTTTCTTTAAGGTATCTACTAATATGATGAAAAATAAATAAGTATATAGACATATTTAGAGGGCGAGAGGCATTTTATCTCCTTATATAATAAACCATGTAATGAAAAAAATTTTCCTACACAGTAGACCATTAACTCCGATACAGCTCAGAATAGCTAATGGCAGTTAGATTATCGAAAAATGATTAAAATATAGTTCTATATAATAATGAAGGTCTTTCAATAATATACTTTTTTACTATTGACGTATATCTAGATAACTTATTAGGATTTGAATAAATAACTCCTTAAAAGAAAAAGATCAGCCATAGTATGTACTTACTTGCAGTATTATGAAATATTAATAGAGATGATAGCTGAGAACACTAATCATATTATCTGGACGATTCAGGATGAATTCTATGAGGGATGAGCTAAGAGTATTGCAGGTAACTCTGTTGGGAGTATGGTTATATATATTCAATATAATACTATATTACATAATAATATACAATTTTTCAGTAATACACTAAAGCATGTCATATAGTTTTTAGAAATGAAGTACTAGGTAACTATATGAAAAGAGCAGCTAGCGGGGAGTTCCACTCACGGGAAGGAAGACTTGAGAATGTCATTCGATTCCCAATGTTTGAGAATATGGTTTACTAGCTTAATCTTTGATAGACAAGAATATTTCATAGAACTATTAATAGAACAACTGCCTTTAGTATTAGTTTGGAAAATTAAGAGCTGTACGAATCAACTATCTGATGAAAAAAGAAAAACAAAATAAGATGATAATTCAGGCGAATAAGGTGATACTGATATATTATTAAATAGTAGTATCTCAGATCAGAAGCTAAGGAATGTCATAAAAAAAGGATATATGATAAGCGATTGAATCTTGAACGGATAGTTTATAGTTTCATACAATATATCGAGCATTCTCACGAGTAACGTGATATATTTAATAAAGTTTAGTTATCTTGAGGATTTAGATGGTGATAAAATAAAAATGTTAGGGATATTATTATAACAGAAAATTAACAATAATTATTACTAGATATCTTTGTTACTCACATATATAAATATATATGTAAAAAAAATCTTTAGACTATCGAATATAAGAGGTTAAGGCATAATAATAAACAGGTACTCAGGGTGAAATGGAGGGAGTATTGCGCTGCTAAGTTAATAACTTATTATTAATGCAAGTGAGTTAAGAATCATTAATCAGTTGACATTATACATCATGGCAGAGTGTAATGACACTTTTTTTAACTCTCCGTTTTGCTCTTGATGCGAATTACATGCCTGGATAATGATACCGATGATTGTTACCATCTATGATTGAATCTAAATTAAACGCATTGAGAAAGAGGTATGACCACTGACGAGAAGATATATTAATATTAGTGGTAATGATTTAATATAAGGAACATTATGAAAATATGTATAACCTCAGTATAGTATAACAATTCATATTACTGATGGAGTTGTGTACACTAAGGTAAATTAGTGTGAAATATAATATAATTTACAAGTGTACAGATAATTCGGTATTCTGAAAAGGACTACAATTGCGAAAAAGGTGACTACGACAATTTTACTACAATAGATACTATCTTTTGAAGAATTTGCTTCTGGCGATACGTAGCTTATTTTAAATACGGTGCCTATAGCTATGTTCAAAAGTTCATGTTATTAATATTAACTAAATCTTTGCTTTTAAGAAAATTGTATAATGAGATTGGTTATTAATATATAATATAGTCAATACTTGAATTGCTCGGATGGCTTTTAGTATAAGTAAATATATTTTTAAGATGATCTAAAAGATATAGTGTACTTAGAGAAGAATACGTGATATCACGTGCAGATTAGTTTCTCCGAGACACCGGCAATCCATTTTGCGAGCTTAAAAAACACTATACCGTCAAACTCTGAGAGTTATTTGCTACAGAGTGAACTGCTTCATGCATGTCTCAACTATGTTGAAAGAGGATTATAACCTCTGTGAGAAACACATTTCCGTATGATCCAGGAAAAAAGATGCTAAGCACGGTACTGCATTATACTGTACGCGTCGAGAGCTCAGCCAACCTGGTATGGCTTATGTATTATCAATATAATTGATATTCAATATGTAGGTAATACTAAAGCTCCTTTATAAAGAGTAGTATATTTTCCAGAGAGATTTAAAGTTATAAACATTTCCTAATTGTTCATCGATTCCTCTGATAGAAAAATTTTGATCTGTGGTATACTGTACCGAAGGATGAACAGGACGTCGGGCATATGAAGTAGACAGTCTGTTATGCAAGTTCATATTTCTCAGACTTCTGCAAAGACGCATATCAGGTATATATTAAGATGATCAGATAGATTTTTCATTCATTAACATATCTCTCACAGTGTCTAATGATAGTAATAAGAAAGAACTCCTGTAATATGGATGAAGAAAGGGTAATACAGAGGATAAAAATGCAAGGGGGTATGGCTGGGATTTTTCTGCAGCTTGGAGAGAGTGCAGAACTATACTCCAGGAGAGGTTGGGGGTAATATCATGGTAAAATCTATAGAACAGCTTGCATATATCGATATTGCTAGTGGAATACTCTGGTGCACGATTAAAAGATACGTATTGACGATGTTTAGATTTGAGAGCTTGGATGATGTTTAGCGTAAAATAAGACGTAAATGTCAGGTCAAGGACGAGGGGGCAAGAAGATTGTCGTAAAGAAAAAGGCTAAGGGGAAAAAACCTCTAAAGAAACCAAGTTATTGAATGTTTTGCATTTAAATTACTACTGATACTTTTTATCGATCTGTGGTCTATATAAGTGGGTTTTTCATGGACAATGTTCATTATAGACCAGAGCTCGCACATGCGAGATGCATTTCTCTTCATTACCTTCTATCCTGATTTGTTTGTAAGAGTGATTGGATCTCTTTCCATGATCCTCTACAGATTATGCGTTAACGAATCCAACTTATCAGTATAATCTCTGCTTCATTGCACACAGATTTCTTAGAGTTAATATTCGCAGTACTTCTGATCAGTTTTTTATATGTAAAAACGAATTGACATACACCTGATGAGTACGATCTTCTTCGGAGTGTGACCATATGTTATAAAGAATCCAATTTCACTGTATACATGTTTCACCAGGTTGAAGAGTTTCTTAACGGGACTTCACTGTGTCGCGGCTAATTATCTTATAGAAGCTATTAGACACATTTGTTGTAAATTATTCAGAGACGCTAACAATCTCAGATTCCAAGTCATGTGGTTTTTACAGGTTTCAAAGATGAAGCTGCCATATAGATTAAGAGCTAAGTCATAAAATAATCACTTATGATTTTACGGGTCGATTAAATGGTGATATCTTCTTCAAAAAGAATCGATCTACATCTGTGATACTAGAATATTTGTATCAGATCAAACTTAAAATTTGCTCTTATATGAAAAAGTAAGCCTACTTGCTACAGCTGTATGTCTGACACCTGTTTTCAAACTGTTGGAGGCTTTTCTCTATGTTAGAAAAGTGAAGTTATCACCACAGCGTCATTTGGAAAATGAAAATTCGCTTTTGAATACTCCAGCAAAGTACCCTATTAAAGAGTTGACAAACCAAAGATAGTTAATTTCACTCAAGGATTATCGAGTATCAATATCCCAAACTTAGTGAACGGAAATTTACCACAGAGGTAATATCGGGATTTGTGAACTGAATGCCTCAACTCGGAATTATAAAAAGTCAACACCTATTACGAATTCACCCCCTTTCGGATTGGTTCATGTTACATGTGAATTGGCTACCTCACGGCGTGGATTATGAAATGTTTATACACGAGACCTATCTCATTGACGCGGGCTTTTTAACGGATTATAGCCATCTGTATCATTGTATGATAGCGGAACGCTTTAACTCTGAAGAATAGCAGGAAGGAATAGTGAATTTATATGCCTATGGATTTACTGCAGACTTTCAGCTGTACGCTATCATTTAAACATTTTGGAAAGGGAACCTTAGCTAAGTTCTTTTTGGATCAGTCTACAATACCTCCCACTGTATGCCTATGCTTGAGCATTCCTCTAATCTCATTTGAAATTGACAGAGTTACGCAAGTACTTTGAATTATAAGTAGAAGAGGAAATAAAATCGGTGTTTAAAACTGACATTCGCTTTAGTGGTGGTTCGGCTATTAACGCAATATAAACTTGTAAATGTATGGGCAGGATACTGTTATTTCAAGTTACATTGCTCGTCACATCACTCAATGGACATTGGATATTTCGTTTATAGAGCAAAAAATGATGCGTGTTCACTATAATTGATTCTTTGATACTTAAAATTTATATGATAATCATTATATCACTTATTTTTTAAATATAATAATGTATTAGCTGTGTAAAAACTCTTTCCCTGTTCAACCCCTATATTCTAATTTATGTGGAGTCTATTGTATTTTATTTCATTATATGTTTTTAAAAGGCCTCGGTTGTAATAAACTGTCAAATATATTATGAGTGCTAACGAATTTGTATGTCAAACTCGATTTTTATATAGTTTTAATTAATTTAAAAATCTTTCAAATGAAAAAAGTGCGATTTTACTACCCCCAAAACTCGTATATAAAAAGGTTTTTATAAAATTTCTTACAATTTTTATTACAATAAAATAATTATGTCATTGAAATACAAATAATAATTGCCAGTTTAAAACAAAATAAAAGTAGAAATAATAATAATGGCCATTTCCTTAAATATACTCTTAAAAAAAAAATTTTTCATATATTTAAAACCGTAAAACAGCAAGTTAAAGCAGTAAAGAGAAAGTTAAAGCAGTAAGCAGAAGTTAAGCAGTAAGCAGAAAGTTAAAGCAGTAAAGAGAAAGTTAGCAGTAAAGGAAGTAAAGAGACAAACGCTACTAATCCCTAGTACACATCTATTGTATTTAGCTGATTTACTTTGCTTAAGGTATGTAATGTTAATTAAATCTATTGAGTTTACAAGAGTAAAACCAGGTGAGTTAAAGAGCGTATTAAATGAGTTAAAGCAGTAAAACATGAGTTAAAGCGTTAATAGCAAGAGATTAAAGCAGTAAAGGCATAAATAACAAAAAGCGTGGACACTTGGCCCCCTAGGGGTTTTGGGGTTTTTGTAGGGTAAACATAAGACCCCTCTATTGATTTACTGATGTTAAACTGCATTCATGTATGATAAGTATATTTTTTTAATTAAAATTTCGTACAATTGTGTCAGAATGAATGTCATTAGTATATTTTGAAAGCGAATTCTTTGAATAGTTCATTGATATCATATTTTTCGTTCACGCGGGAATTTGCGTCTGCGGCGCACGCGGCGGGGTTACGCTGTAATATATGGCGTCTGCGGGCGCACGCGGCGGGCGGGAAAATATTGCGCCTGCGGGCGCACGCGGGGGTCGGGCCGTGTCGTTGCCCAGCTCGGGACGTCGACCTCGACTCGGGAACGGTTTGCGGTACTGTCGCTCACTGTGTAACTCTTAGATATGTTTCTGTCAATGCATAAGTGTTTAAAATATAACTCGTAGTAGGAGCATTCTGCAGATTGTAAATGTACACCATTCTTTAGCAATTGGTAGGGGTAGACACCCATATTGGGCTATTCTAGGCTCAGGGGGAGGCTAGAAAAGGCTTGAAAAAGGTTGGCACTCACTTGGCACTATTGGCACTCACTTGGCACTATGTGGACCTCACTTGGACTCATTGGCACTCACTTGGCACTCATTGGCCCTCACTTGGCACTCACCTGGCATCACCTGGCACTCCATCTAATACTCATGGAACACTAATAGAACATCACTAATACTCCTTACAGGTGATTGGGAGCCGTTAAAGTTGAAGCATCAAAAGTTGGGGCATCAATAATGCTGAAGGCAGTCAAAATTGTAGGTAGAATACAAAAGGTGGGCAAAAAATTATGGGCTGCCGAAATTAGGAATGGGCTAAATTAACGGTGGGTCCAAAATTTGACCATATGGAAGCAACAGGGTTGGTCGTGTTTTTGTACGTTGAATAGTGTAATATGTTACGTGCAAGTATTATGGTGAGTTGTAAGTGTCATTAGTGATGTGTGTAAGCAGTTCATAGTGATATGTGTGTATAGTGTGTGTGTGTGTGTGGTGTGTTGTGTGTGTGTGTGTGTGTGTGTGTGTGGTGTGTGTGTGTGTGTGTGTGGGTTGGGTAGTTCAAGTTAGGCATAGATCCATACTACGTTCAATTAGGCACGAAATAGTGTTGAACGGGTGGCACGGTGGCCAAAATTTAAGCGTGGGCCAAAATTGACCCATGTCTGGCAAGGGCAAGGTCGAAATATCATGGTCAAACAAGGTTAAGACATCAAAAGAGGGCTAAGCCCCCTAAAGGAAGGACAAGGAAATTACCGTGGGTAAATTGGACCCATGAAGGAAAAAAATTAACAGTGGGACAAGTATTGACCGATGGTATCTGTCAATGCTTTGGAGGCAAGGGGAAGACAAATAAAGGTTAAGACTATCAAAAATGGGTAAGCCCCTAATGAAAGATGAAAAATTCCGTGGCCAAAAATTGACTATGGTGAAAAAATTAGGGGGGCGCAAAATAGGGGGGGCATACGTACAAGGTTGCTTACGCACCGTTTGCGCAACCTCTTCGAAAGGGTGCAAAAATTGGGTTCAAAAATATTAGGGGTTGCCGAAATAATTAGGCGTTGCAAAAAATGACGTGGGCCAAAATGACCATGGAAGACCAAGAGGGTTGGTCGAAAAAAAGCGAAGGCACTAAATTAAAATTGCATATAGGTCAAGTCAGGTAAATGTAAAATTCGAGCTCAAAAAGGTCGCGGTCGAAAAGGTCGCGGTCATTTTCGTCCGGAATGGGGGTCCTACTACTAACGACGTTTTAGACGTCAGAAAAATCTGGGGGGTTTTGTTTACTTGGTCAAAATCGGAATGAAAATAAAGAATTTAATGTCCATTTTTAGATGGGGGGGGAAATGGGCTCAGCTCGGAGCATAATTGGACCCTGTCCTTTATCTAATTTTACAAATATGTAAACTAAACTTAACTGACTTAATTTTCGAATTATCAGAAGTAGTAGTATCTTCATTAAGTGATAAAAAGACGTTCTTATTTTGCAAGCAATTTTTTTCCTAGCACACTATATTAATTAGGAGCGATAGTTCGTTTTGAATCTTTGAACTCAGGTATTTAAATTTCTTGTCGGTGGACAAATATTCTTTAAGTAAAGGGCCATATCGGGATAGCATGTTTATCATATTAAGGAAATTACCACTATGCTCCCCTCTTTCTGGACACTCTCATGCACCGTGATGTCTAAAGGAAAGTTTGCATAATGCTAATGATCCATAGTCACAGCAAAAATCTGAGTAAATATGTCAATTATGTTCAGGAAACTACCACTATGCTTCCCTCTTTCTGAGACACAGTCAAGATGACCTCTGAAGGAAAGCTGGCATATGTATACTAATGTCCTATAGTAACATCAGAAATACAATTAAAGAAGCTTTCTAATTTTCGCTCTCTTCATTGAGCAAACCAGGTAATGTTTTATTGTTTTAACATACAAGTTAGGCATGCTTTTAAATGCAACGCACTTGTCTCATACATTTTGATCTTTTTTTTTTGTAATGCGTCAGGCATTGTGGGATATGCATAAACCCTTTAGGTTATCCTTTACTTTTTGAGTATATTATCAATTTATGTATTTCTTTTCTATTTTTATTTTTTTTATATTTTTTTTTTTTTACCTATAACGTCCAGTTTTAGAATCATTTTTACTATATGTAACTTGATTCAAATTATAATGTTATCTATAATATTTTAATAATTAAGTAGTTAATATAATTTTCCTTACCTGTATCCCGGTTAGGGGATAATATGTTCCGGATGTCGGTGAATGTCAGACGCCCCACAGTCACAGTTTGAGTGCTTAGATCACTGTTGAACGGTATATGGCTATCAAGTCTATCATAATTGTCCGAAAGTATAAATATACCTATTTTAATTATGCTCAATATATAAAAGGAATTATTACTTGATATTAAATGTCGGATATTGAATGCTTAATTCACAGTTTTTTCTCGTGGTAGACTATGAAGCGAATATGCTAACATCTCTCCATGGAGAATAAATCTGCCCATCAGGTTAGGTTCTTTTACCAATGAAAGGTATATTCTTTCCGTTCAAGACAAAAAATTTCTAGTTGTTGCCTCGCTTCTAACACTTTATTGATATCCAATCTCAGATATTACTTTTAATAGACTCATTTTCATCATTTTTGAATTTAGCTTTTGTACAGTTTCTTTGTTGGGTAACTAGCTCATGACTTTAATCACTATATAAATATCTAGGGTTCTGATACTTAAACCTATATACTATTAAGTATAGTAACTTTTATCTACAAATATATAATAAATCGTACTATTATTCACTATACTATCATTTTCATTACCTTATAATATTATATATATATATTATATATTATATTTAAATATATTTATTATATAGATTATATATTAACTTTCAAATTTTACATTTAATTATCAATTATATACCGTATCTCATCATTATAACATAAATTCTCCATTAATTAAGTATTCACATCATATATATATACATCTTCTAGTACTGTATAGTTTCTTCATTGTTAAAAACATGAAAATATATATCAAAGTCAATAACAATCATTTATTCTGTATACATACTCTTAATCGTCATATTATTCTTTCTCCCACCTTCTTTTACTATCACTCCTTAATTTCGATCCTTCTTTATCTTTGCCTTCGAGACGTGCCGTAAATAAACCACTCACGCCAGCTCGCGGCAACTCCGCCTTCATCCTACCTTGCCAATTACTTATCACTTCTCCATCCTTAACCGTATTATCTGAGAGGCCACCTCTCTCTACACACCAACCTCTATTTCCCTTATTCTCGAGATACAGACCGCTTTCATACTTTCTATTCTACATTTTTACCTCACTAGCCTTTCGATTTAATCAGCCTCTACTTGTCGTTTTACGAGATACCATACCTCTCATCCCTCGCTAATCTATCCACTATTACACCTATTATTAAGACCCTATTTGACCCGATCATACACAACTTACACTTACACACTTACAGTTTAGTTGTCGGAACTTTATGCACCACTGGCTACTTTGCATAATCACATATTATAAGCCTCGCCCTATTATTACTCTCTCACATAACATGCGGTAAAACTCTCCCCCTGTACACTCCTACCATACTATATCATCTCAAATAAAATCTCTCCTTTTCATTTGATACTTTAAAGGGACCTCATCAAACCCTGCGGAGACGCTATTCACACTAAGCAATATACAGTCGGTCCTTATTCTACTCACGCTGTACTGGTATTTATTTAGTATCTCATTCGGCTCCACTAGGCCCTTCAATTTCTCAGAACAGTTGGACGTTCACTCCACTTGACTGTAAATTCCCGGACCACTAATCTCGTCTACATGATATACGGAGACGGTAGCATCATTAAAGTGTTTACCTATATAAATTAATTTCCTAAACATAGAAGCTGAAAGTTTTATACTTAGTGGTATACCGATCTCTTTGTGCGGCCCACGTTTGTTGCAGTTCATTTTCACTTCCATGTGAAGTGAATTTAATTATAGTTGATGGAATGTTATTGTATTAAACCCTGTGGCACGGTGTTCAGAGTGTAGATGTCTCTGTGGACAATCCATATCGAGGTTTTTGTGGGGTCACGGTGATTGAGAGCGGAACAAGGTGAAATGCTGCGGAGGGTGAACGAGGAGTTATGGCATAAATGACAGGGGCGTCCTGTTCAACTAGCCAATTGGTCGCCTAGTGGGGCTTGGCGCATATTGAGGACAGCACTACCCTGTTGTCCCCAGAAACTTCTATTAATTGAGGACCGATTTGTAACGACAAAGGGAGTACGGGAATTTGTGAACGGATGAGAATTATGTGCGGACATACCTTTGACTAGTGGTGCTATTTTTTTTTTTTTTCTTTGCGATAAGAAGCTCTTGGCAACTTTCCACTTAATTCCACACTGGGGGAGAACTCATTCGTGCGGATCGCGGGAAGTTTAACATTTCGATTGTTTTGTGCATATGTTCTAAAAAACGCTCACGTTTCTATCACACCTGACACTATCATAAGGTCCTGTGTGCTTTACTAATGGCACTAGAATGTGTACACTGAAGATTGGGAGAAGTTATTAGTATAAAAAACTCTTCTCTACACTAAATTTACAATGAAACTAATTTCACTTTCAAAAAACATACAAAATTACTTTTTAAGATAATCCATTTTTTCAGAAAATTTACACTAATTCTATATATTGGCTATTATGGTTGGAGAACGATGTTTGGAAACTATAAGTACTCGAATCACCCTTGAGTTAGATAATAGCTTTTGAAATCGCTATTGCCTTTCTTATACTTAGAGGTATCGCGTTCAAAACAATTCTTAATCTAGACTCCATGAGAAAGCTCTCTTCGTCCGGTATAAACACCCCGGTAAAAGACAGGAAATTGGATTTTTTAACTTTAATTTAGCGTCACACAAAAGTGGAGATAACCTCTATCGACCTTGTCTCTTGTGCTACTCTTTCTCTTGTAAAGTAACCTATTTCTTTTATATGATTCCATATAATGGGAATTTATGATTATTTTATAAATAAGGTAAACATATTTGTTAGTTTATTTGAAAAAAAGTAAAAACGTATCATCCATAATTTATATCTTAGTGCACCGGTTTGAAAGAGGGGGGACAATTATTTAACCAAATTAAAATTGAGTATTTTAAGAGAGAGAGAACTTTAATTCAGAAAGATGATTTGAAGTATGAGAGCGTGAAGGTCAGTGCTAAGGGGGGGAGTGGCAAGGAAATAGGGTTTATGTGATAATACGTATATTAAAGAGAGAAGCAATAAGGTTTGAGTAAGAGACAATGGTAGATGAGCGGAGATATGTCTGGAATAACTCTTCCGCTTCAACATCGGATTCCGTTGTGGTAAATTCTCCGGAGGCATATGTTTTTATGTTTTGATATTAAAAGAGTAACACGTCGGCAAACTCGCAATCAAGAAAAGTATTCACACATCAACATATTTTAGTGATCCTGGACTAAAAGCTTAAAGATATGATAGGGATTGGTTTTATCAGGATTATACTATCGCAGAGACATGATTTCTGTCATGTTTCTTCCGCGACAAAAAATGGGTCAAGAATGTGAAACAATGCCGATTTAAATATATACGTTTAGCTGACTTTTGTGAAGCTGGTGGTATTCAATTATACAGTCTGGTTTGGGAATTGGGCGTTTATAAAATTGGTGAGCATCTTTGCTTTTTGATATATCCATATAATTCTTGAGACGGGTTATACTCAAATATGTTTCAGATAGATATACATATGGGATCGAAACCTATAGGTGAGTTAATTATATTAAATAATGATATTTGGGTTTGGATATATATAGTCTAATCAAGAATATTTTATAGTACAGAATAATAGAGTCAAGAACGTTAATCTTCTCTTTCTAGGATATTTGTGACTGATCCAAACTTATTATGCGGTGGTATTAGCACTAAACACTTCAGGGGTGACTTGTGGTGGTTGAAATGACATTTATATATTTAACCGATCATTTCTCGGTTCTTAATTCTGTAAGAAAACGATTCACATAAGGTTATGGTTAGGTTTTAACTCATATTAATAATTATATTTGAATCCGTGATATCATCTAAGGAAGGAAGTGGAAGAATTAAGAGAGATATAATAAGATACAGAGCTATGTGTGATAAAGTATATTGAAATATTTATTGAGCGGAATTAACTATAATGTATTTTTTGGGTGAGGTTTAAGTGTTCTATAAATTTGGTGTAAAGTTGTAAATAAAATTGAGAAAGGCTCGATTATTTTCAGCTGGTAAATTAAATCTTATCGAGAAAGAGAATATACGTTAAACTTACACATACAATCCGTATAAATATGATTAACTGTGTACAAATAACAGTGGTGGTTATATTAATAGGTAAGTAAAAGTTAGCTGTGAATTGAACGCGTGTTAATGTGACAACATCGCTGCATTTACTGACAGGAAGCAGTCGATATATACTAATATTTTATCATCCACGCATTCGTCTAAGCGTGGTACTTAAGCTCGTGAGCAATTAAAAGTCAGGGTTTTACTCTTAACTTGTTGCTGGCCGTGGCGTCTGTGTTGGCCACATATTATTTCGCGTAAGCGCCTCTCACACCTATGGTTGTCCTTAAGTTTGAGCACACAAAGTAACCGAAAGAAAACGTTGGATTGAGTACAGTAAAAAAATACCTTCATGTCCATCTCCAGCTAGTTAATTCAAAAGGTTATTTAGCCCTATAACTGAATATGATGAGAAAAGCATTTTTAATAGTGTCCGTAATGTGACATAACTGAGTGTGGAATGAGATTATTTATATATAATCGGTGATGTCTAATTTAAAATTTCTTCAGATATTATTATATATGAATAATGTATAAGACCGTTTGTATTGTATACACATCTACTAGAGTAGTGACGATAGATTAACTTGATGGACTTAATTGAGTGTTTGTGAGAGACATATTCTCTAAATGGACGTCTCGTAGGAGACGTTTCCACGGAATTTAATGACAAACTGGTGACGTGATTAACATCAAAGTTTATCACCACGATTGTTCATAGGCGTTATCATGGATGTTTGAGTGTCGGTTTTGGTGTGCACTTGCACTCGCTATCCAATATTGTGTCACATAGGCTGACGTCAAGTATTAGCGCCTCTGTGTGTTCAGATTTCTTGACTCCCAGTTACGTGTAATAGTGATTTGAGGTGCCTATCACTCGTGAGCAATATTTGATTATTAAAAGGTATTTTTCTCATGATGGTGTGTAATGCTTTATATCCAAGACCTTTTCTTAAATTTGCATTGGTATACTTGAGCATGTGTATACTCTTTCGATAAGTTCTAAATCAATATGGGATAAGTCAGATGTAGACTCCAGTCTAATCGTTATTTGTAAACTGAGGGGTGTCGGGTGTGTATAAGTGATGTGATCTGCTTCACTATACTGCGTATCATAATGCACTATGTGAGCACGTTTAATGCTGTTGAGTAATCTGTGTGAAAACCATGGAAGAGTTTACCTGAGTATAGGTCATACCGGATTTATTTTTAATATCTAACACGGACTTCTATGTCATTTATGGTTACTCTATTACTTATAGCGACTTCTGTTTTTTTTTAGCGTCCGTTACTTCACGCCGATCACACTTCCCCAGTACTTATCTGCTACTTACTTCTCCATGTAGTTCTCCTGTGGTCAATGTGTTCTTTTACTATTCTAATCTGTGACGCGTATATACCTATATACTACCAATACTCATAATTTATAGTAAACTGTAGTTAGCATTAGGCTTGGTTTATTTACAACTTATAACTCACATGATTCGTTTGGAGCCACTGTTTCCACTGTCTAACGGTTTCCTTTTTTACGTCTTTATATCGCCCTGCTCCCTTATTATTATTATTAATGTACCAAAATTCTCATTACATACATATTCTAAGACATTGGCTGGAGTTCCTATACATATCTTTGATGGTGACTCGCTTTTTTTTCTGTACAGTATTTTCGGTGATATATAGTTGCTTTTTATTATACTACATATCTTAATCTACCTGAGCTGCTCGAGTTTCTCATTGTGTCATTATATATATCCTACTACACACCTTGACATTCATTCAATTTATTATCACTCAATGGTTTCTATTTACGATGACCTATTTATTAGCAACCTTATTTACTTCCCCTGGTCCATTCTTTGATTACTCTATTTTATTTCTTTTACCATTACATATATTACCTATTTCAGCTAATTACTACTCAACACTAATATGTATTCTGGAACCTGTAGCTGCTCCACCTTCCCTAGCTATTCGCTTATTACCTATATAAGTACCTATATATAACTTATTCTACGTATCTTTTTGAGCCACCGGTTAGTTTGTATCCTATAATAACTTGTCATATCACCTTTTTTCACCAACCCGTATGCCTATAGCTCCCTAGTGAACAGTACTTTCTGGAGTTGACTTCACCTTATTTTCCTTTTATTATATTCCCATACCTCATATGTTTTTGTTTTATACCCGTACTATTATTATTATTTACTTATAATTTATCCTTCCACTTCTACTAATTTAACTATTATTACCGCAGAGCTACGGCTGAGTTGCGGTATTATATTTGAGTATATTGTCCACCTTTTTTGTAGCCCTCTTCTTCACTCACATATTACTCTGCTTATTTTCAAGCTGTAAGTGTTTCCGTACGCCGATCACTTTATTATCTCCGGTTAGGTTACCTTTTTTTCTAGACCTCTCCTTTCTCGTTCTATCTGTTAAATTGTGACTAATTTATATACCTTTCTTCATTACTCACGGGGTCTACTCTTTGTTTTACGTCATTCCCCTTACTTGATTCAGACTATATATTGATGTTTTTCATGTGATGGTATTCTTTACTCGTCATTCTTATTTCTACATCACTAATTCTAATTGTTTTCTCTAACGTTCATTATATATATATCGAATACTATATAATATTGATTTTCCTCCTTTGCGTGTATCCTACTCTTCTCGTGACACTAATTGCTCCGTATCTATAATTTGGATTTATAATACTATAATTATTCCATACTACATTTTAGAGCGAAGCATTATATAGTACTTATTATTATCAGGACCCCGCATCAAAGCTATACTATCTATTGCGAAACCTACGCTAATTATTTTTTCACACCAAAGAGCTGCAATTCAATTCGTTATACAAATTTACTCTGCTTGAGGATACCTTTCTCCTTTGCCTACCGGTCTGTGTTCTATTCGTTACACACTTAACCTCACTTTATTCTTTTATTGTGCCAGTGTGGAAAGCTTGAGTTTTAATGGTCGCCTTGCGCCCTTCTAACTATTGAGGTGGCAGCTGCACCCCCCTGAGGGTGTTCCACGTCCGAAACATCACCACTCTGGTACTATGAAAGACATTACCGCAATACCTATCCTACGCCCCTCTGGTGAGCTGGAATCTATCCCCTTCGCTTCCTATCATTCTCCATAAAACTATCCGTAACTAACTTAGAGTGACCCCATCGATACCCCCACTCCCTCTTATTGGCCCACTTCTAATTCCTTATTTACCTCTCAACAACCTCTTTAAATGGGTGGACTAATTGAGTTTTTTCTCCTTGAACGACTTTGTATTAACACTTAACATCCTGTTCAATAACGCAAGTGAATAGATGTTGTTCGGAGTTTGATAATACTGAGAACATTTAAATTACCATCCCAAAATTTTTATTACCCTAAATTAGATTATGTATCTATAGTCTTATTTGTTACAATTGTCTAAATTTTCAGTTTTTTGTTTTATTCATCCTCTTCTCAAGATTCTTGGTCATTCTTGTTTCGTGTATATGTTACATTTAGTTTACTAATTGAAGTGATTGTCTGACGTTATTTTAAAAAACTGATTGTGAAAATTAGTAATGTACACAATTTAAAAAGAAAAATATTATTATTATTAATTATTATTATTATTATTATTGATTATTTCCACTTTATTTTTTTCTGATTTCATTTATTATTTTATGGCTGGATCTATTGTGATTCATTTAATTTATTATTTTTTTATTAACCTTTATATGGAGTATCAAAAAAATTTTTTTGATTTATATTATTATCTCATTATCTCCTTGAGATTATTTCCGCAGTAGTGTTAGTAGCTTTTTTAGTAGTTAGTTTGATTGTATGGTCAACGAATTACGTTAGTATGTTTACGATCTCAGAGTGGTGTGTGCAAGTTAATTTTATACAGCATGTTCTGCTTGTTCATTGTATTATGTTTTATATGTGACGTATAAAAATATAGGGTGTGCTATTGTCCTAGTTTACTTAGCTCCTCATGAAGTACTCAACTTCATTTTATTATATTATTTTATCGTTTTTTCTTCTTTAAAATGTTAATAGTTATTATTATAGTCGAATTTTCCAAAGGGCAGTATAAGTTTGTGATTAATTATGTGAGATTTCAGGGATCGTTTTTTTATCACTTTGATTGGTAGGGCTTGGTAATATATATATGAGTCTATGATTATTTATGTCAACTGAGAATTTCTAGTTGAACCTCATCTTTTTATCGAACAGCATCTGTAAGATGCACAAATTCTAAAATGATTACAGTCTTGTAGTTACTAATTATTTTTTAACATATTAAAACATAAATCATACGGTACTGTTCTATTGTCTGTTCTTCTTTCTCTCTTCATACTTTATATTAATAATTTATATTTCTGATATTATTTATTTTCTCTATTCTCTTATGTCTCTTATTACTTGCTTTAACTCTTCTCTATACATTATATTACAATTCCTATCTTCTCTGTTCCCATCTTTCTCCTCTATCTATTATTTTATAAAAAAATATTTTCACAATCTTATATTGTCATGGAAGAAAAGTTTTTACACTTCTTTTATATAAATTTAATATTGACAACAAAGAGTAATAGTTTGATTCTTATAATCTACATATTTATCTTTATAATTTTAATTCTTCTTTATTCTCTTATATTCTTCATTATGTTTACTTATTATTGGGATTTTTTTATTCTTTATTCTCATTCTCATTCTTCTCTTTCTCTTTCATCTCTCTCTTCATATTCATTCATTTGCCTATTTTCTTTAATTTCTATGACTAACTTTCTATTTTCTTTAGAGATTCTTCTTTTTTTTTGACATACAATATGACTCCGGTTTTCTTTAATTCTTTTTAATTCTCTTTCTCTTCTTCTGCATTTTCCTTGTCTTTTATACTCTCATTTTATTTATATATTTTATTCTATTTTTTTCGATTCTATAAATAGTTCTCCACTCCGAAGAGGCTTTTTAGGGGCGGGGGAAATAATTAATCGAAAACAAGAAGCAAATCTCTCAGGTGTGCGGAGACGTGGGTTTTAAAGAGGGATTATAAGTGGATCAAAAATACAGATGGCAAGCGTTCGACAGACAGACAGTGGTGGAAAGAAGGAGGCGAAAGAAGTGTTGGGATTTTCAACGTGTCAGAATTCATGGATGCGAATCGGAGCTCCACTTGTTTACGAGGGCGAACGCTCCATCTTCGGAGGTGGATGCGAGGGCATAACTTGAGACATCTTACCGTTGTAGTAAGTATAGACAAAGAGAATAGTGCCGAAAAGATGTTAGAGAGATAGAGGGTAAGTAGAGTTTTTGAGAAGTAGGGGCAGTTTATAAGCTCTCTTAGTTAGATAACTATATAAAGATAGAATGGGTGGAGCGGGATATAGAATATGTAAATAGGAACCAGTTTAAAGAAGAGCGAATAAGGACTTTATAACTGATGTAGCCTGTTGCAGAAAAATAACGCAAACTGAACCAGAATCCAAGTTCTTTGAAGAATTGCAACATCGATGATGTGAGGTTTCAAGAAATTTTTTGTTTAATGTTAGACACAGATATGTTTAATGTTCGTAAAACAGGTGAGACCGTTAGAGTGAAAAAATGGAAAGTTCTAGGAAGGGTGTTTTTGAGAGGGAGATGTAACAAAGTTGAGTTTTTAAAGACGTTGGAACAGATTTTACAATGGTTTGCGGTGGAGACGGAATCTATCAAGGGCTCGGAGAATAGCAATCGGAAAGGCTGAGAAGAGAGGAATATAGAGATGGCAAAGAGGGAGAACGACGATTTGAAAGGGATGGAGAGAGATGCGGAGTTGAGTACAGTTGGGATCCGAGTCAGTGACAGAGTTGGGAGTAAAGGATGAGGAGGTGGTTGATAAGTAAGAATAAAGTTGGAGATCAGAACACTCTGAGCGGAAACCTTAAGATAGGAGGAAGGTCGTAACATAAATGAGTGCTGATATGGAGGACAGAAAAGAAAACTTGAGGATAGTTATATGTGTTAGAGAAGGTTCGAAAGAAGGCGATACTGATAAGGGGCGGTGTTTTTTGGAGTATCCATTCAGTGTTCAAAATAAATAGATTTTTTTAAAACTAATGGGAACCCCTAGTGTTCTAGATATTTATCATATATATATATTCAGTAATCTTTTATATATTTTTTAGTTATATATCTCTCTCTCTCTAATATCTCTGCTCCCTTCCTGTTTGTCGGGTCTCATCACCTCCGATTCCGTATTACTTATGTATTATATATATATTATATATTTTTTTTTTATAATTTATTTTTTTTTATTTTTTCCCTCTCTCGCTTTCCCTGTCCCGTTCTCCTTCCCCCGCCCCATCTATATATTCCTACCTTCTCATATACCCTACGCCTATAGTAATATTATATCTTAGTCCCTTCTGCGCGTATATTAGTCACGGACCTCGCCCAAGGTTTGGCAGATCATATCCCTATATTTACCTGATATCTCCTCTTCTGGCTATCGTACTACGTACTAGCCGTCCTCACACCTTTCTTCCTACTACTTCTATCTCTCTCTGTAGTACTATACTCCCAAGCCGCTGCCCGGTCCCTATTTTTACGCCCTCACCTATACGCACCTGGCTCGATATATATATCTGGCGCTATATTTGTAGTAAGTATATTTGCCTAGTACTATAATCATCTCCTCGTCCTTTTCTATCTATTTGTTATTTCCGTAATTAGGGGAATCTGAATCTGCTAATTTATTTTTTTATTGGATAATACATGCTAATATATCCCGCACCCTGGCTACTTTTCATATCACGGGGACCGATTAGTTTAAAACATTCTTTTTTTAAAAATAATGTGTAAGTCAGGGAAGAACGCGGATCGGCCACAGGACTCTCGGTTGCTCCTTTCACCGCCACGGGAGCTGTCTGCCCGCGGGGGTCACGCGCACGAGTTTGGGCTGATTTTATGTCCCATCTCGCGGGATGTGGCTCCTCGCTCCTGGAATTTCCTCTCGACGTTTCTTGGGGTATTTCCTTCCCTGGTTCTCCGGGGTCCCGTGTTTCTTTGCCTTTCTCTCCTAATGGGGTCGTCTGCAAGTCGTGCTCCCTAATTTCTTCCGTGATGTTCGTCCCTCTTCCGTCGTCGCTTGTTCTTCGTGAGTATCTATTCGGGTCGTGTTACCCGTTCTTCATCTCTAATCAAATGAATTAGGATTCGTTACGGATATTTCACTAGTGGCAAACATTAGTTTTAAAGAATATATGCGAATAATTTCAGAATATCATAAACATATTATCCCTTCTGTCTTCTTCTATCTTCTATATCTCTATTCTATATATTATATATCTTCATCCCTCTATATTCGTAATCTATATGTCTTATAATCTATATCTATTTACCCTCCTATATCTCATCTTACTTATCTATACTCTCCTATATATTCTTATCTATCTATATTATCTATCTATCTAATATCTATCTATATTACTATTAATCTATATAATCCTCTCTCCAAATTCACTAGTATATATTCTATCTTCTCTTCTTCTCTATTACTTTCTTGCTCTATTTCATTATTGTATAATTAGTATATATATTATAATCTCTTCATCAGTTCTTCATATATTCTTACTATATATTCTTACTATATATCTATCCTCTTATATTTTTACAAACTATCTGAAATATGATTATATCCCCACAACCATCATTACTTCGACGTCCTATATATCTATACGTCTAATAACTATTATATATATCTTTATTATAATTATTATATATATATATTTCATTATATATATAGTTAAACCATACACCTAAATTAATAAAAATCCATGTGAGTTACGTATATAATATTATAATATATTTTATATATAGTATATATTTATATAATAGTATATATATTGTGTGGTATTAAGTATATACTGTATGGTTAGATAATAAGTTCGGTATCTTGTGAGTATTGTATTAGCTTTTGGTATATTGAGTACAATAGTTTAGTTGTTTTTATTATATATATATATATTTATTATATATTATTATATATTATTATTTTATATATATATTATTATTATATTTTATATATATTATATATCATATAAATATAATATATATTTATATAATATATATATATTATATAATATATATTAATATATTACATATATTATATATTTTTATATAATATTATATATATTATCTTCTTGGACTATAGCTGAATTATCTTTATGTGATACGTCAATCCATCGGTATGCTAAGGTGGCCTTAAATGGAAGACAGTTAGGAAAGTTGAGGAATTCTTGTTGAGAATTTCGAGTTTTATTTATTTTTTTTTTGCGTACTTCATTCACCTAACAGATTTTATAAGTTGTTGATACTTATTGAGTTCTATTTACATTACACTTTATGTTGGTGGTTTTATGTTCCCCATCCCTTCTTTTGAATGGGGTTTTTAGGTGACTTAGACTTAAACAGGCTAAAAGATACTTTTCGTTCAACTTAGTATTTCCCTACTTTCTGTCACACCCTCTCTTCTTTTCTCTGCTGTACGTGACATTGGTGCCCTTTTTTTTATTATCTCTACTTAATCTTATATTATCTTATTTTTCTATAGGTTATTTTATCATTACACTTAAATGGTGCTCTGAGTACAAGATAATTGACATCTTTTACCGCCTACTTACGTCATTATCCTATTTCCCTTAATTCGCTTCTGTGCCCTCTTCTCTTAACTACACAAGAGAGTCGCCTATATTTGCTCTTTTACCCTTATATCTATGAATTTGAAGTTTATATATGAGAACTTCCTATAGACAGGCTCGTGTTCGTTGTGGTGGCTTTCCCTTATATCCTCTCAAGTTAACACTAACTCTGTTTTATGTGGAATAACTCTTTTGAATTTAATCTTGTTTTCTTTGTATCATTATTACTGTATTTATCAATTCTTCCTCAATTCTAAGACCACCTACGCTCTTCGAATTGCCTTAAGGCGCCAGTCAGGGAATTGTCGGACGCTGGTTTGCTACATTTTTTGGTTCTTGTTGTCTTACTCCTACGACCATGAGATGGTTTCTCTTCTTATTCTTTTCAGCTGAGGCCGGGTACTCTGTATAGTATTATCTAATATTTATATGAGGAAATATATAACTATATATATAGTTATTATATTTTATTTATCTTTTTATATATCATATGTTATATTATATATATATATATATTTTTATACATTTTTTATATTTGTATCATTATATCCGATTATATACTATTATCTATAATCTATATTTACTATTATAGTATGCATTACAGTGATATTTATTATTATTCATATATGTCGACATCTTCCCTTTGCTTCACTACCTCTTTTTTCCCTATTTATACATTAAATATTTTCGTTTTTAAATAAAAATTCTATCTATTCTTCTTCTTCTCTCTTTCTTTCTCTCTCTTGGTCTCACTTCTCTATCTGCCCTTTTCGTTCATTTTCTCTCTTATCTCTATTCTTTTCATTTTCTATTCTCTTTCTCTTCTCTGTCATCCTCCGTCTCTTCATCCCCTCTCTATGCTCGCTTAATTTATTCTCTCGTCTCTCTCTCTCCCGTCTATCGTTCATTGTAGTATTTATTATCTTAAATCTATATATTGTAATGTTGATAAAATATAAAATGGATATTGTTATATTCCGAATATCATTTATTTATTTTTTATATTTCAGAAAAAGGAAAGACCAACATGACAAGAAAAAAAGACATAATAAAATTTATAACAATATTATTATACCTATAATATAATATTTTTATATATATATTATATTTTTATATATTTATATATTATATATTGTATATTATTTATATATCTATATTATTCTATTTTTATTATATTATATATATATATATTTTTATCTTTATAGTAATATATATATTAATATTATATATATTATAATATATGTTATTGATAATATTTCTATATACAATATTATTTTATATATTTATTATTATTTATAATTTAATATATTATATATATATTTAATATATTTGTGTAGGTGTCTTCATAATCTTCTTCAAAAATTATTATATTATATATTATTATATATATATTATATATACTATATTATTAATGTTAACTTTTAAATATTATTAGTACTTAATAGTATATATTATAGTTATTATATTATTATCTAATATTATATATCTATACTATATTAATATATATATTGATCAGTATATTTATATAATCATTTAAAAGTATATATATATTATAGTAGTTTTATATATATTATATTATATAATATAATTATATATATTATATATATAATATATATATATGTTCCGGTGGTATATAATATAGATATATATATATATAATATATATATACTATATATATATACTATCTTATATATATATATATGTTATATTGGTGTATATATCTATGATTATATATATATATATATATTAATATAATATATATACTATATAATTATAATATATATAATATAATATATATATTAATAGTATAGATATAGTAAATTTATGTAATAAGAGGTAGAGCAGCCGCACTTGCAAGCGATGTAAAGTATTATTGATTGGCTGCTTATGGTTTATAGTGTTTCCCCATGACATTCCGGTGCCTAATCGATTCACCATTTCTCTTTTGCGTCATATATGCAGACACTCCTCCTCGTTCCACACAACACCGTACAGCCAATACCTTTTAACCCAATTTGTGGGGGAGATGGAATTGCCCACAACGTATGTTCTGCGTGTCGTGGAAGGGGACTATTAAAGACAGTGGTAGTTGGGTTGGTTGCCCACTACCACTTATCTCTTGCCAGAAATGCTAATGCATGGCTGGGATAAAGTCGTGACCACCGT